>ML781742.1:261716-286425 GCA_009831015.1 Picea engelmannii | reverse complement strand
TACATCACACTCCATTGCATGCTTAAAGGGCCTCCTTCACCTCAATTATATATGAGAGAGTGAGAGGAGAACAATTCCCATGATGCATGTGGGATAAATTGGACTAAGTTTATAAAATGCCATAGGCATGTAAAACACTAGGATTTCTCGGGCGGTCACCCATCTCAGTACTACTCTAGCCTGAGTGTGCTTAACTGCGGAGTTCTAATGGGATCTGGTGCATTAACGCTATGTTGTAGGCATGTACATACGACCACTAGGAAATCATTAAATGATGTCTATAATTAACAAATGAAGATTACATTACATTCCATTCCCCATAAAAAGGGTGAATATCATGGTTTATCAAAACCACAGGCTCAAAATGGTGATTCAGTGGAGAGGTGGATGGCCACTGAGATCCATCTGGATCACACTCATTGTAAAAAGGGTCCTTTTTATTAATAAGAATTAGTTGGTCAACCCTCATCGTAAGTGGCCCATAGGTAGTTAGCATTCTTTATGGATAGTTATATATTGAGTAGAAGGTTATGGAATTTTTTGTCAAGAATTGTTATTGTATTTGGAGCATTTCTTTTGGAGGTTGCCCCCTTGAAGAGGAAAGAGAGCATATCTCTCTATTTTTTTTATTATCAAAGAGATCTTTATTTGGGTTCATCTCTCTTATCTCTTGGGTTCTTGGTTTTGCACTACATTTTATGTGATTGCTTGGAATTTTGGGGGTTAAGTACACTACAAGTGATATTAGAGTTCTTTCTTTGACATGAAGTGGGAGAATTTTTGGGCGCAAAGTCGGATTTTTTTTTTCTTTTTGATGATTTTTTACGCAAAAAAAGAGGACATCAACATTCAAGTTGATTTTTGAAACTTTATGTGTATAATTTGGAAAATCCAACCCAAGATATGAATTCCTCTCGAAAAATACCCATTTTAGAAAAAACATCCAAAACAAAGTCTAGGAAGTTAAGATATCATTGTTTTAAGATTAGTCTTTTTTAGGGGTTTTTCTAGGAAGGATGTGAATTTCACAGATTGGATATATTTTGATACAGTGCGCATATTTCAATCAAACTAGTGCTAGTATATCCAAAGAAGCCACAAAATTTCATAATTGGTGTCATAATATCCAATCTGAGAAGTATATTAGAAGTTGTGATCATTTTACATTTTTAGCCTTAAACCCTACCTTGCATAAGTTATACATGGTAACAAGATACATTGCAGTATAAATCACACATTTTCCTAGAAAAATATTCGTTCCTAAAACAATGAGTCCTAGAGGAGCTACATTCATCATCGATATCAGGTCACTTTGGCTTTCATAAAACCTATGAAAGAACTAAGTGTTCATTCTTCTAGAAAAACATGAAAACAAATATCCAAGACTTCATAGAATCATGTGTTTCTTTCCAAAGAAACAAGGGAGAGATGGTGAAGATATCAGGGGCATTGCAACCACTACCAATCCCAACATAGATTTGGACAAACATTTCAATGGATTTTATCATGGGACTCCCAAAAGTGACAACAAATCAGTCATTGTGGTTGTTGTTGATCGTCTTTTAAAAGATGCTCATTATTGTGCCCTAGCTCATCCTTTCACTTCTTCCTCAATTTCCCATGCTTTCATGGATAATATATTTAAGCTACATGGTATGCCCACTTCCATTGTCTCATATTAGGATCCCACAATCACCAACAAATTTTAGCATGAGCTATTTAAACTTCAAGGTACACAACTGAATATGAGCATTGCATATCATCATCAAGCTAATGATCAAATAGAAGTGATAAAAAAGTTCTTAGAAACTTATTTGAGATGCTCTTCTTATGAAAATCCACACCAATGGGCACAATGGCTTCCCCTTGTTGAATGGCGGTACAACACCACCTATCTTCAAGCTACCAAAATGACACCATATGAAACTATTTATGGCCTAAAACCCTTGTCAATGGCATCCTATGTACTAATCACCTCCAAAGTTCATGTAGTAGATAAAACACTTCACACTAGAGAATCCATTATCTATATACTCAAGGAAAACTTGGTTATGGTGCAAAATCGAATGAAACAACAAGTTGATCAACATAGATATGAACATTCTTTTAACAAAGGGGATCAAGTGTTTCTTCACTTGAAGCTTTATAAACATACACCACTCAAAGATAAAGTTCCCCAGAAGCTAGCTCCCAAGTTCTATGGTCCCTATTAGATCATACAACACATTAGTCAGGTCACCTACAAGCTAGCTCTCCTAGCCCACTCCAAGATTCATCTAATATTTCATGTGTCCTATTTGAATAAGGTTATGGGATCAGATTACAAAGTGTAGACTAACCTACCCAAAATTAATGAAGAAGGTTCCATTTGGATCTAGCCAAAAACAATATTGAATACCAGAGAGCACCAGTCGCACTAGTGCATGATCAAGGAAGTATTGATCCAATGGAAAGATATGCAACCAAAAGATGCCACATGGGAACTAACAACAATTCTACAACAATTTCCTCACCTTCATCCTTGAGGACAACATTACTTTTGAAGGGGGGGGGCATGTTAGGGCCCTACCCTAACTCCATTACTTAGATACTTTATTAATGTATGAGGGCACCTTCCTTGAATAAGGCCCATTAAATAGTTAGTTAATAGTCACTCATTGTAAAAAGAKTCATTTTTATTAATAAGGCCCAAATGAGTTGTYTGACCCTCGTCATAAGGGGCCCATAGGTAGTTAAGATTCTCTATGGATAACTATATATTGAGTATAAGGTTATGTAATTTTTTGTCAATAATTATTATTGTATTTGGAGCATTGATCTTGGAGGTTGTCCCCTTGAAGAAGCAAGTGAACATAGCTCTCTATTTTTTATTATCAAAGAAATCTTTCTTAGGGTTTATCTCTCTTTTCTCTTGTGTTCTTGGGTTTTGCGCTACATTTTATGTGATTTTTCCAAAGTTTTGGGTTAAGTACACAACATATCTTCTCTATATATAGCCTTTTCAAACCATCAACTATTGATGTTAGCGAGTTTAATGAAACCTTCTTTGTATATTTTTGCATAAACCACTGATTTGTTTGCAATTGAGTTGGTGTGCCATTTGAATTTGCTCCCTTTTTTATGTGTGAACATCTTCCTTTATATACATATCATCCATCCATAAGAGACACTTATTAGAATAAGCATGTGAAACATCCTAAATGCACAATACATGATCATGCTCGCCACTCGCCATAAGCTTTCTAGATTCAAACCACTTCAACCCACATATATCTTCTCCATGGGAATTTAATTGAGGCACAATACATTCCCTTTCCCCTACATCATCGTTGAAAAGTTTGTGGTATGCACTGCCGGAACTCAGACAACAACCATTCCATCACAAACTTCCAACTAGACCTGAATTACCCATCATAGTCCTCACTTGTTTCATGGAGCAAGCATCCTAGAGATGAATGTTCCCACTTTTAACCCCCACTAAAATATGTGTTCCATCGAATTCCCAAACAATGTTTGTGACATATCCATTGAGATCATTGCTAACTTACAACAATGTTTGGGATCTTGAGGTGGTAGCACCCCATAAGTAAATTGATTTTGAAAGAGAAACTGTTATTGTATCGTTGGAACTCCAATCTAGTAAATTCATAAAATAATCATTCACAATGTCTAGACAATACAATTTCATGATGGACACAGATGGGATTACATAGAAAGATTTTCGTCTTCCGGGATGTGCCAATGGATTCTCCAAAAACTGGGTTGGTGGAGAATTTCTTGCTTTAGACAAGGCTTATACTTGAAAGATAAAAGCCTTACATTATCTTCTAAAAGATTGCAATGGTTGAAAATATGGGTAGATAACCAATTTGTGTAATTGTTAGACGAGGATGCATATTTATTCCTAGTCGCAAAGCCCATGACATGATAATTTAGACTACCTTGATCTGCCACTGACCAATCTCATGTTGTTGTAGAGTTCTTTCCGAGCCTTATTTGGCCATTGTATAATGGGTCTTCCATGCTTCACCGTGATTCGAACATTCATGGACTACGTTTAGCAATAGGATATTGAGCCATTGCCCAAGACTTTGCAACATTTGAGGGTAGAGGGGTAGGAGATCTAGTGAGATAGGAGCCATATTTCCAGGACAGAACATGAACATCTTTAGTGCTTTCATCTTTTGACTCCAATGATTCTTCTTCTTCTTCTTCTTCTTCAACTTAGTCTTCATCTTCATCGTCATGGTATTTTGTATCTACATCTTCATCACAAGCACGATCAAGATCTTCTTTATCTTCATTGAAAAACTCCCCATGCAAATTTGGATGGCCTAAAACTTCCAACATTTCTTTAAATATTTCCTTAATTTCCCTAAGATTGCACTCAATGCTTTCAAAGATTAATTCAGAAAACATGTTGTGGCCACAAATGGCTCTGATAACAATTAGAGTGAACCCAATATAAAAATATATATTTTATTATTTTAAATCATGATATGTTACATTGAAGCATATGCCACATTATATAATAATAGGGTGTAAGAGTTGTAACTCTTCATACACCCACCATATACATTGGACTATAATAATTTATTAATTATTCACCTATATCTAATCCTAGTTTAGGTGTACTACAAACTTCCTCACTAACCCTTAGGCCTCCTTTCTTCTTTCCATTTGGTGGAATCATAGCTCCTCTCATTCATGTGCTCTTCGTAGGCAACTTGGACCATTATATATTATATTAAAACATTATCAATTACATAGATTGCATCCACGATAACAAGCCTACCACATTATCCATATATGCATATTTACGTTATATGCCTAGTCATTCACTAGTTGGGCCTTTGCCTTAAGCTCCACGTTAGAAATTTGTACTAGCGTGTTTACAATGTATTTTCACATTATTACAACATTGAATTAGGATCCCTACTACTATCTAAATGATTTTGAAATTCAATTCAAAATTATTTTTTTATGTTCAAGAATGAAGCAACGACTTATTAAAAATTGACTCATATAACATTGGTAACTAGGAAAATTAAAAAAGAAAAACAAAATTACATCTTAACCCGCATGACTTGACTCCTAAATATTTACATTTTATACATAAATTGATTCAATACATCTCAAAATCAACCCTGAAAACATTACATCATCACAAAATATATAGTAATTAATCTCTACCCTTACTCATTAGTAAATATATAGTAATTAATCTCTATCCTTTACTCATTTAAAAAACAAAACAAAACAATCCTAAGTCAAAATGAACACTTCAACACTGATGAGGAGATCTACTCTCTTACATATAAGGGAATACATACATACTTTTAGGAGAATTCTCCCCACTTATGTTATGCCTATGTTTATGAAGGGCATAGACTCCTTTGATTATGGAGCTAAAGCTCACATGTTGACTTTGTGAGGTTTTGTGTTAGGCCAGAGCCCCATCATGCCTAACCTCCTATGATGTAATCTCATGACGACCATCTTCTAAATAAGTAATACATGACATTGTCTAGTGTTGATGAGGGAAGTAATAATTGTTATTTAAAAAACTTTATTTAAATTGCTACCAAAATAATGTGATTTTTATTTAATTTGCTACCAAAATGATGTGATTTTTATTTTGTGTTTGTTATGTTGACTTTAGGACCTCACCAACCGTGTAGTAGTTTTAATGTTGATTACCTGTTGTGCACATCACTCCGATGGGTTTCCCAATAAAAGCTTTAAAATATTTTGAAGGTATTGACCAGTGCTTTGTAGTGATGTTGTAATATATAAATACAATTCACCTATGTGCTTGCTTATAAGTGATGTCAAATAGGCCTTGCATCAATGTTGTTCCCATGGACCCATGCCACTAACACTATGGGTGGAAGTAGTCAATAAATAAATAATTAGAGTATATTTATTCCATTTTGCCCAAAGTTGTTAAGTTGACTTTTTAAATAATTTTGTTTTTAATAAATGTAAAAAATGAGTGGCTTAAAAGCAGTGATCACGAGCATAAGCAAAAAAGTTGATAAGTTTAACAACTAATTGTTTAAATAACAAAACTTATAAAAATAAAATAGTAATGTTTAGTTGTATACATGATGAAAGTAAAAATGATTAGTTGGTCAACATGAAGTGTTGCATCACATGGTAATAGTTTGATGTTGAAAGATTGATCATATTTATTTTCTGGAGTTAGTCCTTAGTCATCAATATCAAATATTAATTTTTATATTCACTCATATCAATTTTCATCTATCAATATCAATTTCTTCTTGCACAAGATTATAAGGTTTTTTTGTCTTTCAAATGAAAAAGGGTCAAGCATCATGTATTTATTGTTATTGTTAACATGAAGAGGGTCATTGGTGTAATCATGTTCGATGATCGTTGCAGAAAATAGAGGTTAGAATATAAGATATGGAAAAACAAAAACAATCAATCCAAGAAGGAGAGGTCGAGGCAAATCTCAACATGACAAATAGGATTAAAGAGCTAGAAGAAAAACTAACTAACAATTTGGCCCTAATTAGTTTGGAAAATAAATTGGATATCAAACCCATCAAAGAGAAAATGAATGAGCTGGGATCCAAAACGTCGACATTCAATGGATAATACTGTGGTTCTTCTGATTTCACCTGAAAACACTCCTCACCACAGAAATCTCAACAATCATGAATGAGCTGATCAAGTTGGATCATGAGCGTAACAAAAGAGCGTTGAACCTTATAATTTTTTGTATAAAAGAACAATAAGACGAGGATGCACTAGCAATAGTAAAATAAGTAAAAAATAAATCACAAATTGAAACAACTTACATCATAGAAGCAAATAGGCTGGGAAAAATAATCGAACATAAAGATAGGTTGATCAGTGTCAAAGTAAACTATAATGACCATAAATATGGCATACTTAGTAAATCTCCAAGCTTAAAAGGGTCAGGAATATTAATAATGAAGACCTCATTCTAGAAGTCCAAGCTGAATTAAGGAAGGAAGTTCAAAAGGTAAAAGAAGTTGGGAAGGAAGGAAAATGGGCAATAATTAGAAATTGAAAAGATATTGTTACGGATAGAGACCAAAATGATAATAATAAATAGGAACATGAGACACATAAACAAAATTCTAAAGAATTCGAAGTAATCCCTTACCTTCTTAGGGTCCGATAAGCCAATTCGGTCTCAGTGGACATTAATCATCATCATCATCATTGTTCAATTAATAAGAGCATCACTTATATTATTGACACTAGACTATGCTAGCATGAGATTATGTTGTAGAGGCTCTTTGCTCATGGTGCACGACCCTTGTAGTTTAACATTGGTATCAGATGGGTCATTTCCATCTCCACTTTGTAGCGTTATTTTCAAATCTACAAAGGGAAGTTGGCATGTATTATGTAACTATTAAACCAAGTAAACATGTCATCGTGACACACATTTTTTGAAATGCTTTGATTAACAAAAAGAATTGCACCTACATATTTTTGAAAACAGATCTTAGCTTAACAACCATGATTGGGGAGAATTTGTTCTACTAAATCCACCTAAAAGTCGCTCCTAGCTCTATCTACATGAAACAACTCCTTGCAAAATTAATGCATGAGTGTAAAGCATATCATTCATGTAAATCTAACTTGAGTAAGAAGAAAATGACACCACATTTTAATCAAACAAATTAAACCACATAAATTATTATACATATTTTAAAAATATACTTTTTTCTTTTTCTAAATTAAAAAAAAAAAATTCTAATATAAAATTATAGTGGTTTACATTTATTGATTATTACTTAACAAAACAACCTACTAGAGCAAAAGAAAACAAAACCTATAAGCCAACATCGATATTTAAAATTTTTATTTTTAAAAAATACATATTTTAAAAAATACATATTAAAAATAAATAAATAAGATATTATACTACATTGGGTGCCAGAAGATAACTTATAGCTAGCAAAATGACCTTCGAGAACATGAAAGCTAACCAAAGTTTGAAAACAAAACTCATAAACCAACATTGACATTTAATAATTTTTATTCTTAAAAAAATACATACTCTTAGTAAAGTTGAAATTGAAATCTCTTATAATAAGGTATTCACACAGAGCATGATGTGGTTGCTGACTTGGTTTTGAAACCATATACCTTTAATGTGTACTTACTAATTATATTAAGGATTAGTGCAACTACACTAGAGATTTAAAATTTGTGCATTTTTCAATGGTGGCTCCATTAAAAAAACATGATAGATATCATAATCTTTTAAGTCAAATGGGACACAATCACATGCTATGAGGAGGATTTGACTTTAGGATAGTGGACTTTGATAGCAATGCAGAAAATAATGGCATGAAGGAACGGAGGAGGAAAAGGTTAGTTGGAAAATGGGGTCATGGGGAGGGGTGGGGCTTCCTGTATTTGTTTATTGTGTTAATGAACTTCTTCTTAGCTGACCCTCCCGAATGAGAACACTAGTGGGATCATTTGTTATTATCATAATGCTAAGGAGTTGTCTTCTCTAGGTGTCTTTCAATGCTTGTCATGACGTTTGCATTGCAATTGACTTGAAGGTCACCCTCAGCTAATATTTTACACTCTAGAATGTAGGTTGCTTGCAATTTCCATAAATTGTAGAATCTTCTCGGCTCAATTAGAAATTGAAATGCGTTTAAATATCATTCTCCAGAATTTTATTCTCTCCCAATCTTTCAAAGAAAGCAGCGATTTTTTTGGCGAGAAGTGAAGTCAATCCCTTGTGTACACTCTTCCTACTTAAAACAAATCATACAAAAATAAAAGGGTTAGGATGGCGACGTTGAGTAGTGGGAAAGAGAGCAAGTGGGTTGCATATATGTAAAGAAATCTCTTATCCACATGCTTTGACTTTAACATTTTCCTATTTTAATTTTCTTTCTTTATTCTTTTTTGACATCCCATTTCCTCCTTATCGCATACAACCCAATTCTTTATGCTATTTTCTTTACTTTGTATCTAAACCCATATCACGCTTTCACAACACGATTACTTAATAAAGGATAGTTATTAATAATATTATTTTAAAATATTTTTATAATAAATATTACTTTAAAAATTAGTATATTTTTTAATAGGTGAATGAGAATGTCGAAGCAATTTAAGGGGGATTTTTATATTAATAAGAATCATAGAGATGTTGTAGTTAGAATTTTTTATTTGAAAATTGATGATTACCTTTTACATAACTTTCGAAATGGTGATAGGCTTGTGCATCTTGAAAATAGAGGGACTAAATCTTAGTAGACTCAAGAACCCGAAACATTTTAAAAGCATGGTTATATATATTTGCATATGAATTTTTAGAAATTGTAAATAATATCGACATAATATGAAGAAAAAAAACCGAGGAACTCCTCGACCTTAAGACATGCTTTGTTTCCAATTTAGTGGTTATTGACTTTTGCATCTCCACGTGAAGTCACCATTTTGAAATCAAGCTCATTCTTATAGTTGACATTTGTTCGAATTAAAAATAGGCAAACCCAAAAGCAATCTTACGACCAAAATTTGAGTCCAAATCAAACCTATAATATGGTCCAAACACATTCTCACATCCCAAAATTCTTTATCACGTAGACAGATGCATGTTTGGCAGGTGGGTATTCCAGTTCCAAAATACTTTCTTTTATTGGGCCTGATATCATCTTAGAAGGTACCCAACCAGTTTATCACTGTTGTTGGGGTACCTATCTTGTTATTTTATTCAAAAGTGCAATAGAAATAGTGTGTCAAATTAGACCTGTACGTATAACTTCATATCCCAGTAGAAATGGTGCACAAAGTTACACAAAATGTCGTGAATCACACCCTTTCTCCATCTTTCCTTTTCGTTTTATTTACTTTATCTTTACTTTAAGCACCAATGCCAATTGGCACCATGGAACCTACTGCATGTTAATGTGCAATTAAATAGAGAGACGTTCCTTTAAGGTAATTTACATGTACCTTTACCGTGGGTGCATTCCGCCTGGATCACATATTCCATCGACAACTATGATCACCTAGGGTTCCAAAGACCTCCATACTTAGGTGTGCATGTTATAAACTTGAATCAATAGACATCTACCATGTGTTCCATTCCAAAACCTTTAAGAATTTCAACTCCATGCCATAGGTGATCTCCATCATTAGTCCCAAAAGTTCTTATTTTACAAGCTTGCCGCATAGTTATGCATCGAGTTTGAAAATATTAAGAGTTCAAACAAAAACATAAAATATGTTAGAAAAAACTAATTAAAGGAGTGGGTCGGGGATTTGCCAAATCCATATCCTTTATTGAATGGGAGGTTATATGGGCCCCAGAAAGGGAAAGAAGAATGTTATGAATTTGTGTTTAATCATAGTACAAAATCAAGAGCAAAGAACATAGAGGATAGCTTTCATGTATTTAGACAAATTGACATAAAAACTTGAGGATTCTCGTGTTGGCTAAAGGATAGTGAAAATATAAATCCGATGAAAGAAGAAGATCATTTAGGACATCTGTGTGCAGACATTTTAGTGGAAAATTCAATTTTTCACAAAATCTCATGCCCATGAGATCTCAACCACTTGCGAAGAAGAGTTTGATGACGAGGAGGAGGTTTTGTATATCAAACCGTCGCCATCGTCATCCCAACAAAAGGCATGCAAGGTGTCTTTGTTGTCCCAACAAACATTAATAACACACGGTTTTGGTTTATCAAAGAATGATACATAGGAAGACATGGAACATGGTGGCGACGACAAATAAGATGGGCCAAAGAAGATGTATCAGTAATAGATGTTACTATTTTTTACAGGAGTTGTGTAGATCCTGAAAAGGGACGAGAATATGGTATGAATAGTGAATGTGTCAGTGAATGAAAAGACAATTGGAAAAGCATCGAAAAGGGGTTTTTAAAAACTAAGTAGTATGGATCACTAGTATTCTAAAAAACAAACCCTCCCTTATTACATTTTGGCATAAAAACATACAATTTTTTTTACCAACTTACCTCACCTCTTTATACCTCTCTCTATATAAACTTGAAAAACTCATAAACTTATCCATAAAAGAGATTTACTCCATTTTGATGTTCATTCATCGTAATTAAAGAGCATTTACATCAATTATCCATCATCGGTAGCATTGGTCATGTTTATATCAATACTTCAGGATTCCATCATTAATAGCCCCTAATATCAAAATCCTTATCATTACAATATCTTCGACTATCATCTCATGTTCATGCTAAAATGCACACTTCTAATTTTGAAGTGATGTGGAGGTGATCACGACAAAGTGATGAGTCAAACCAATGTAGCCCTTCGCATATGGGGCACACTTAATAAAGTTGCCTTTACTTTCGACTTAGAGGGCTATGATGGAAAGTGGGTTTTACCTTATCTATATTGGTATTTTGTTATTGAATTACATTGAAATATTTCATAGAGACAAAAAATCACCTAACATTTAGATAATGGTAATCAAAGTTTATATGAGTATTTGATAATCACTAACTTAGACTCTACGAATGTGAACGTAGGGTATTTATTTTGTCAAATTTAATGAGAATTTAAATTTAGATTAAATTATTAAGACATATTATATCTACAAATTATTAAAGTCATTAAAACTTCTTATTGTTCTTAATTATATTGATCACATTAATGCATCAACATATGTTTATTAGAGATTTTAAGTCTATATTGACACATTGAAAGCAGATGTTAAAGTTTGAAAAATGCATTGATTTTGAACTTAACATGAACTTTTTTCTTACGACTCTCTAACCTTGTCACTTAACCAAATCTTTGTTGACTTTGATTTAACTATTTCATCACAACCTACTTGACTCCACTAAAAGTTGTTGATAAAGCATTATTCTAAGTCGTGTATTAAATGAAAAAACATAAAAGTACTATTTTTACCTAATCTTTAAGGAGGTTTGACTTTTGACCCTATAAATTAAAATATAAATTTCGTAATTTGATATAGAAGTGAGTTAACAAATGGATAAACTCAATTTTTATGATTAGTTTATTTTTTTGACAAGGTAAAGTTTCACCCTAATCTATCAATTAGGGGAACTATAACTTCACACAAAATCCCTACCAAATAAAAATAATAATTTCTAGTAAAAATTGTAGAACCCCATATACTATTAATTTGATACATATATCTCTAGCTTGAATTTTACCTTCACTTTGAATTTCATTCATGTAGAAAGTCTTCCTTCAATGAAACACCCATTTAAGAGACTAGCCATGAATCCCCTGGTCCTTACATTTTGTGTTGCTATTGAAAAAATCTTTGTACAATTCATATTAATGATCAATAAAGCAACTAGCATTGACATACTCATTAATTTTAACATCGTTGAAAATTTGTACAAATTACATAAATGATGAAGAAAATGACTAATATCATTATATTTATCAATATTTCTATTAAAAAATCAAATTTTATAATTTTTTTATTTTAAATTTGCCAATCTTATAATGGAAAAGCAATCAATTTAATATTTAAAGTACTTTTATTTTTATACAAATTGGAATATTTATATTATTAGACCTTGTGATGTTTTATTTTGAATTGACAAAATTCATTTTCCAAGGACAATTTACTATTTAAAGTGTTTTGTTTCTAATACAACAAAATTTCATATTTTCATTTTAATTTATTCAATTATAAATATGGTTTATGTATTATTATCATAGTTCACCCACATATATTATTATTTATATATTTTTAAAACTCAAAACACTCTCCAAATCACGAATCCTCTTATTAATAGTTTTGTAGTTTTGTCACTGGGAGCACTTTCCGAAACACCAACCCTGGTGAGAGGGGAGAAGCCAAATAACTCCTTAGTGAGCATGCGCTTGATGCGGAGGAAGGCGCTGAGGTGGGTGGATGGTTGGGTGGTTGGCAGTGGTTGGATGAGGATGGTGGTGGTAGGTCCCTGACATGACGCCCAGAGAAGAAATGGCTGGTATTGTTTTCAACCTCTTAATTAATACTAGTAATTGAAGTGGGAATGGAGTGGGGTGGAGGGGAGGAATCGGCAGGCCCTGGCCCAATCTTCACAAGTCAACTCCGGACAGGACGATGATGGATAGATGGTATACTTTAATGGGCATTGCATTGAATTGAATGAATGACCAACAACAAACTTGAAAACTGTTCAAAATGTCAACGGAATCTTCTTTGCTTGTAGAACCAACCCCGAAATAGTAGCAATCAAAGCAGGCACCTCCCTCCCTTTTTAACTAAATGCTACAGGGGATTTTCAAACCATAAAGAGATAGAAAGCAGTACAGTTTATTTAAAATGGTTTCAATGGTATACTGCCATTAGCGTGCATTTTAATAAAAGAATGGGGTTTTAAACGCCATGCCCATTTGATTAATAATGGTTATCAGGCAGTAATTGGAGAACCCACTTCTTCCTTCCTTCAAATTTGGTTCGCATTTCCACATCCTTCTGCGTGTAGCAGAATATGGGAATAAGGCTCTAGAAACAGAGAATTGGTATTGTGGGAGAGATATGCAATGGGCAACGGTTACGGAAAGATAAGCGGTTGCTTCAGGGGCCAGGGTAGCAAGCGAGAGCGCCACGATATTGCAGTGCTCATCTCAGACCCTCTGGATGAAGGATTGGGGCACTCTTTCTGTTACATCAGGCCTAATACTAGTGCTACCAGTGCAGATTTCTCTGAGAATATCAGTTCTGTTAAGCTCAATAACATTAGCAACACCAACAGCAACAGCAGGCAGTACGCTTCCTCAAAGGTGCACTCTGATGAATGTAGAAGGAGCTCCGAGACGACCACTTTCAAAGCCATATCGGGTGCGTCTGTGAGTGCCAATACTTCGACCCCTCTGACTACGGCGCCTCCAGATCAGTATAATTCTTTTGCATATGTGAAGTATGATAGGGCTGCCGCGTTTGAGAGCACGACATCGTTCAGTGCTATTCCCTTACAGCCCGTGCCCAGGGGGCTGTCGAATTCGGGGCCCCTGGTGAGCAGCGGAGGGTTCGTTTCTGGGCCTCTGGAGAGGGGATTTCTATCGGGGCCCTTGGAGAGGGGCTTTCTATCGGGGCCCTTGGAGAGGGGATTTGCATCTGGGCCTCTGGACAGGGGCTACAAATCGGGTCCTATGGAGTCCACGGAGCGCTCTGGACCGCTTGGATGCAGGAGGAAATTGAGAAGAAACCACTCGGTGTCCAGAGCGTTGAAATCTATGAGCGGACCCTTGAAGAAGGTCATGTCGAGAACGATATCGAAGTCTGTAATGTTGTCGGTTTCTCGGAGCCTCAGGGGTTCCTTGGTCAGAAATACCTCTTCGGTGGAAGGAAGAGAATGGGTGAATGGGGATGTTACCAGTACGAGTTCCAGCGGCGATCTCAGCTTGGATGACACATCCTCGGATTCATTCGGAAGCGATAATCTTCACTGGGCTCAAGGTAAGGCTGGGGAAGATAGAGTTCATGTTGTAATATCTGAGGAGCATGGCTGGCTCTTTGTGGGTATTTATGATGGCTTCAATGGCCCTGATGCCCCGGATTACCTTCTCAGCAATCTCTATACTTCGATTTATAGAGAATTGAGAGGACTGATCTGGGATTGTCCGGGTTTTGACAAACCCAATACAGAAACTGAGAGTAAACAGGAGAGGAAATCGGAAGAATTGCACTGCCAGAACTGTGATCAGGATTCTACAGGATCTGTGAGGGTAGAGGAGATTGGCAATGATGATCAATGCTGCACGTCCTATTCCCATGCGATAGACAATTTAGTGGATAATAACAATTCGTGTCTGAGGCAACACATGCAAAGATCCCGCAGAGAAAATGGTCGTGGTGATCCCTGCAGATGTGAGGCAATTGCAAGCTCAAAACCTCCAACAGAGAGGACTTTCCAAGGCTATGATAAAACCACAAGTAAGAGCAAGACAAAGCAGATTAAGGGGAGGCTAAAAGGAATGCCAAGAAAATGGAAGGAGAGCCAAAGGAAATGGAAACATGAATGGAATCAAGAAAGGTTGGAGCTTGACAGGATTCTGAAAGGGGATCTTGATAAAAATAGGCAGGCTGAGGACCAAGAGGGGGGCTTGGATCATTTTGAGGTTCTGAAGGCATTGTCTCGGGCCTTAAGTAAAACAGAGGAAGCCTACCTGGAAATGGCCGATAAGGCTGTTGCAGAAAATCCAGAGCTGGCTCTGATGGGATCTTGTGTGCTTGTAATGTTGATGAAGGGAGAAGATGTGTATGTGATGAATGTTGGGGACAGTCGGGCAATCCTGGCCAAGAAACTAAAGCCTGATCTGGGGGAAATCGCTTCTAAACTTCAGGCAGTGGGAGAATCTCGACCCTGCAGGGACTTGGAACGAATCAGTGAGGAAACCTCACACGATTTGGAGGCCTTTGATGATTGCTCGCATGATATGGATCAGCCAGGAAAGAGGCCAACCTTAGGTGCTGTGCAGCTATCCTTGGATCACAGTACTGGTGTTGAAGAGGCAAGATCATAGCTCTTTTTTATTGCAATCAACATAATAAACTCATTTTAATTGATTTTCATTGCTTTCTATTTTGTTTCAACTTTCCAAGTATTTACCTCTTCAAATTGGCCTTCTGAGGCATCTTACTGTCAAACATTATGCATTTTATGATTGACTTGTTTGAGTGGTGTTTCTTCAGGAGGTTCAGAGAATCAAGGCAGAGCATGTAGATGACGGACTGTCTATCATGAATGACCGTGTCAAGGGAACGCTGAAGGTCACACGTGCATTTGGTGCAGGTTTCCTCAAGCAGGTTAGAGATTATCCATTCAGGAATTTACCCAACGCTCAGTGTTACATCAATCTAGGGTAAACTTTGATTTCGATTTGTATCAGCTACTTGGGAAGTGAGATTAGCTAAAATACCATCCATTTAAGATTTTAAGAACTATAGGTAAACACACACTGGAATTTGTATAGACTGCTTATTTTGTTCATAATTTCTAACATTATCAAGTAAAATTATATTTGTTTCAGTTTCATAGGCTGCGTTTATGACATTCATTTGTTCAGTTTAAACTTTAACCGACTCTTAGAATCGTATATTATAGCCAGTGAAATAGATTGATCACATCATGCTCTTGGTCTGATGGATGCTTATCTTCTTGTGATGGCAGCCAAAATGGAATGATGCTCTTCTCGAGATGTTTAGAATTGATTTTGTTGGCACCACTCCATACATTACCTGCACACCTGCTCTTAATCACCATAGACTGGGCCCTGAAGACCATTTTTTGATACTTTCATCAGATGGTCTTTATCAATATTTTACCAATGAAGAGGTGGTTAACCAAGTGGAATGGTTTATGTCATCTTTTCCGGATGGAGATCCTGCCCAACATCTCGTTGAAGAGGTCCTCTTTCGTGCAGCAAAGAAAGCTGGTAAGGAGACTTCAATGCTTAGAAATAGCTTGAAATAAAGTTATTATATAGTGCTATTTGGTATACTTGTTTTTCTGAAGTACTCAACTGGCATATGGATGCAGGGATGGATTTCCATGAGCTTTTAGATATACCTCAAGGAGATCGCCGCAAATATCATGACGATGTTTCTGTGATGGTTGTTTCTTTGGAAGGAAGAATATGGAGATCCTCAGTGTAAATAATGTCAGAGTACTAGAGAGTTAAGGTGCTCGCACATAAGAGTTGATTCTTTCGTCTCTTTCAATTTTCCCTGTGTACCATATTTTGAAGCAGAGATTACAGCTTGTAGAGGCCTCTACCGTTGTATCTGATGGAAATGGAAAGCTGCAAGTATTCATCTCCGAAATTTTGCCCTTATTTTGCAATGTTGCTGTTGATAGCTTGGTTTCTTTCTTCCATGGATGCTACATGGAGAATGACACCCCTTTAAAATGATTCAACAGCTTCCTTTTCCATTCCATTGGCAAATTACCCATGATGAAAATGAATATATTTTCTGAGAAATCTTAAATTTGCACCAAGTCTTTTTTCTGCCAATGTTCATGAAACTGATGAGCATCAAATTGTCAGGATGCCTATACTGCTTATGTAATATCCACATTGTAAGTCGAGTATGATGGGAATACAGGGCTGCAAGGCTGCAAATGAATATGCCTCTTGCAGTGGTAAACTTTGGAGGATTATGTCACCTAATTGGAAACATTAAACTATATCACGATTGCATGTTTTCATAGTTTACATGGAGTAGTGAAGGATCAGATAAGATGGCAAAACAAGAATTGTCTTGACTGTTACATCGATAACTGCTCTGGGTTTTACCTGTATAATAGAATTGCATCGATATGAGCTCTGAAATTTATTTTGTCATAACAAATTGCAACAAAATAGTTGAAAGATTTAAACTTTTAATAACCATATCAGAGTGTCATTAATTCAATGAATTAAATTAACTATGGTGGCAGGAATCAACTACATTTGCAGCGTTTTTCTCCCTTATACTAATTAAGAAGAAAATATTTCCCTTTTTATCAGCCATCCTCAGGTCTTTTGTCCAGATGATGAAATGCAAATCTCCAAAACGATTAACTATAGGCCTCTACTCTGAATCATGAATACGTGATTGTTTTCCTGGTGATATGATGTACCAGGTATCTTCCCGATGGATGGTTTGACTTCTCCATTGGAAGCCCATATTTTAAAAAAGTTAAAAACATAACTATCATCTGCCACCTTCAGGTTCATTACTTCATAAGATTTACCCTAGGGATAAGCTGCTTTCAATTTACCTAGAAGCAAGTTGAGTTCATTGTGCTTGTGGTAATTGGGTCCATGTGAAATGCTCAGGTGTGGTGGCACAGAAGTGTTACAATGTGAAAGGCCATAACTAAGATAAAGCTTGCTGACAATGTTATGAATTAGTAGTTGAAAGTGGTTGATGTAGCTGAGTTTCGTCAATAATTGTTGTTTCTAGGATCTGTTCACATGCTTCTCTGGTTAAAATTGAACAAGTTCATCCATATTTAGTATATACACTCTCAAATTGTAGGCCAAATGGTATTTTCGTCAAGTCCTCATTTTTTCCAAAGACAAGCTAAAAGGAAGGGTCCGTTGTATTGTCCATCTATTTATCATATCAAGTCCAGGTTTTCTCGTTTTAGACAGAAAGAGATAGAGAGATGTTAGAGAGTGCAGTGTTTAGTTGGGGTGACCTTGAGATAAACTAATGCCCACCCCTGCAGGCATCTTACAATCTTTCTAAGCCTTCTAAGTAAGCAGAAAGAGTGACTTCCACATAACTCCCTTTTCCAACTGAAGCTGAAAGAAATCTGAAAATATTTTGGACAAGTTCAGTTGGGTGGAGTTTGCTGTAATATTTTGGAGAGGCTAGAGTATGTCACTTTTTGTTTAAAGCCATTATTCAGGCCCTGCCCTCTATTTACATTGTGTTGTGATCTGCAATAGTTGTGAAAGTAGCAATTGTAGTCACAAGATTAACACTATGTCACCAGAAAACCTAACCAGGGGACCCGTTTAAAACCTAACCAGGAGACCCATTTCTCATTCTGTTCTAGTTTCCGTTCTTGATCCCATTCTTGTCTTGACACTACGTTTGTACATCACTAATCAGTTTTACATAATATACACTGGAAGGGGATGGGTTCACGTATCTTATCCCTTGAAACCTTTTAGCCCCGTTCTCGTTACGTTCTGGATCCCAGTTCCGTTTCTTGTTTCCTACACTCCATTTACATTGTGCTGTGATCTGCCAGAGCTGTGAAACTAGCAATTGTAATCACAAGATTAACACTGTGTCACCAGAAACCTGACCAGGAGACCCGTTTCTCATTCTGCTCTAGTTTCCGTTATTGATCCCTTGTCTTGACATTACTAGTCAATTATATATATGTGATATAACACTGTGAGCCGGGTGGGTTCGCGTAGTTATCCCTTGAAACCCTTTAGCCCCGTTTCTCGCTACGTACTTGATCCCGGTTGTATTTCTTGTTTCCCGTTTCTCGTTACACAGGGACTCGTTAACATATTACCCTAAATAGCTGGCCAGCTGACATTAAGATCTTGAATACTCTGCTTGCAAGGGGCTTAGAAAGTAAAAAATAAATGAACCACATCAATAAATGATATCTATTCAAAGTATTCTCTCTAAAATGAATATTCTAGTTCTTATCATCCATCAATCATGCTACATCGCAATCCTTAAGCCCAATGTAGAGTCGTAAGGATTGTTGCCCGAAAATGGGCGAACCACGCATTGGCAATTGGAACTGTTACCCATTCCCAGTTCCAACCTGGGCTGACAATAGTTTTGCCCATTTCCAGGTAGCAATCATTACAAGTTTGTATGGTTGATAACGTCTGTCTTGTTACATTCATTACAAGTTTACACGGTGATAATATTTACCATGTTACATGACTGTAACATATTTTCTCAGCAATTTTACATGCATGGGCAATTGGAACTGTTACCTATTCCGGTTCCAACCTGGGCTGACAATAGTTCCGCCATTTCCAGCAGCAATTATGACAAGCTCGAATGTTATGTTTGCCATGTTACATTCATTATAAGTCTACATGGTGGATAATGTTTATCATGATACATGACTAACATATTTTCTCAACAATTTTTTCATATTGTTAAAAATGGTAATAAATATGTTACAGTACAAATAAATTTTACAACTGGACTTGCAAAAGTTATCTATGGTCTGAAGTTTTAATAAATTCCACATCCTAAATGACGTTTACATTGAAAACTTTACTGGAGTGCTGCAATTTCAAGATGTGTTTACCAAGGTGTCAATGATGAACTAGAAAATTTATTAAAAAATTAAGGCAGGCAGGCTGTGCAGAAGAAATAGTACTGGACAGCACAGGATCTTTTGTTTGTGTAGGCTGCCATTCCACTTAATCCACACAATCCACTGCTGCGTGTGATAAGGGGTACTTATAGGGCTCCTCTTCCCGAGGCCTGCGTTGGCAATGAATCAGGGGAAATCCAATCGTGAAAGTCATAGCAACTAACACTTGCAATCCAATCACTAGAAATTGCAATCTCAGAGTATCACAGGGTCTTTGAATCGATCCAGATTATTGAAATCACAGCTTGAACAATCGATTTTGTAATTTGAGCAATCTCAAGTCCGCCGAATTCCAGAAGAGGTAGCCGGAAACTGGGCGATATAAGTGCCCCTTATACTGCGCCATCAACTACCGTATAAATTTCTAAAACTAGTACCGTCCAAAATGTCAAACTTCTGCACTGATATGAAAGTAAATTCCGGGAAAAGCGTTTGTTGTTTTCAAAAGGACATTTTTCAACTCGAGAAGCTGTCACAGAATGCTAGTAAATACTGGAGATAAAGGTACATAGGAGGATGGAAGTGGTCACGAAAGTCAATTTCCCGTTGCTGCAGTAAGAGGACAAGTTCTTTATGCATATAATGTCAGATTTCTTCAGAGCTAAAATTTACGGTGTCAGAAGCGAGTCCCAAGTCATAGGATGGATGGAAAGTGTTTTTGTAAGTGGCGCTGGAAAGTGATTTTGTACGTGTTACCAGTGGAGATAGACCGATCTCCCAACCCACGCTCAGCGCTTGAGTACTTAATAATTATAAACCCTTGAGCTTCCGCACAACTCACAAAGAAAATTGAGCATCTCTGTGTATCATTGGTGGAGGTTGGAAAACATCTGGAGAACTGTTGCTTTACTCATTTTCTTCGAACCTTTGAAATGTCATGTTTTTATCCAGGCGAAGGACATGCTGCTGAATCGAGAAGCTCGACGAAGAAATTTGGCATTGAATACCTCGTGCAGCGATCCATGCCAATGAGATGGTCACAAAGTCAACGGTTTTCCTTTGGTTTGAAACCATGATTTCCAAGATTGTATTACAGATATAGAGGGAAATTTTAGAAGCAAAAGCTCACAACTTACAACTCCGATTCTTACATCCTTGATTCACGCTCAGACATGAGGGAGATTGTACCTTCTCAGAAGAATTATTCCAACAACCTGATCCATCGGTGAATTTTCACTTAGCAATGTTGTAGTAGGGTGAATGTCCTCGGGCGCGGAGAATAATTCTCGGTATCCCGTGATGATGGTATGCCAAGTAATGCCACATGGCAATTATGACGGGGTTATGTATGATTGGATTCCACATATAATATTAATTGGCATTATGATACACCGTGTACATCAGTAGTGCCACCTCTCAACATCAGTTTTAGCTGCCTTCCACTATATTATCATTCCTAAGTTATGAATCAATGAGAAATTTAATCATAAAAATAATTAAGAAATTAACAATGCAAGATTATTTAAGTTAAAATTCATTTATCTGCAGTTTAAACGTCTTAAGAATTTATATATATATATATATATATATATATATATATATATATATATATATTTTTATTTTTTTTTTCTTCTTTTCTATAGGCCATATTTTTTGGGATATTTGTCTTAAATTCGGCTAGAAATTATTAGAACTGCAAATTTGAGTCATTATTTTTGTATAATCTGAGTGTTTTAGAGATTTTTCAACACACTGACAACGCCATTAATTTAATTTATGTTAATATATTTTATTTTTTAATTATATTTTAATAATAAATGAATATTAATTTTTTAAGTAAAGTTTATAAATTAAAATGTATTTATGTTTGTATATATATTTATTTATTTAGTTGAAAAGTGTGTTTTATAATTTAGTATGAGGGAGATGTACAATTCTTTGTGGTATTCAATATGGAGTTGACATGTAACATTTAAAAACATATTTAAAAAAAAAATTCAATATGGATTATAAATCAAATATTTCAATATACAATTTAAGTAAAATATTTTTATATCAACTTTATATATATATTAAAAGTAAAATTTTATTATTATGTCAATATGTGCTTTCTACATCTCAATGAGTATGAAAGAGATGCAATTATCATAGAATTGACACATGGCATTTAGTTAAAAATATTAATATTTTTTTTTTTGGATATCCACCTTAAATAAAATATTTCTATGTCCACCTTAAGTGAAATATTTCCATATCAACATTCTCTCAATATAATGTGCTTTCTACATATTAGTACCAGTGAGATGTGAAATTCCTTTATTGCTTAACATGGAATTGACACATGACATTTAAAAAAAAATATTAGTAACGAAAAAAATTAGATGTCCATAAATAAAATATTTCTGTCCACCTTAAATAAAATATTTTCATATCAACTTTATATATATATATATATATATATATATATATATATATATATTTGAAAGTGATTTTTTTTTATGGTTAAAACATTTCAATGTTATATTGCTCAATATGAGAGAAATGTATAACTTATTTTATGTTGAACATGAAATTGGCATACATAAAGAATTAGTGTAAATACATATTAACTCCAAAATTGTCATAAGTTGAAAGGGATCAAATACCTCAAAATGAAACTTTTTTCAAATAGAAAAAACTTTAGAAAAAATTTACACTTTGAAGTATTTAATCCCTGAAAAACATGATAAAACATTTTAAATATTATTAAAAGTTATGAGACTAATTAGAAATGTTAAAATTTTTCTTAAAAACATTTAAATAATTTAAAATTTTATTTCATTAAATATACAATTTATTAAATTAGTCATAATATATTATATTATTTTAATAATTTAAATTTGAATTCAAGTAAATACAAAAAAAATTAAATAAACATATAAACATAAGATCTTAAATTATTATTTTAAAATAATCATATAAAATATTAATTTAAAATAATGATATTATAAATAATACAGATTATGTACTAATATCTCTTTCTTTATACATGATAAATCATTTGAATATCACCAATAAGTTTTAAGATTGAGAATCTAAATAATAATACTATAAAATATATGTTGAATAATGAAATTTACTATAACTAAATTTATTGATAATGAATAGTTTTTTTTGTCAAAAGATAATAATTAAACAATACATATAATAAAGAAGAATAACATTATTGTTTATGCAACAAGACAATGATAAGAATAAAGAAAAAACAAGTAAAAAATTTAGCATAAGAATTTGTAAAAAACAATAAAATATGTAAAGAATTGAATTTGCATTAAAACTTAGTAAATAAGTGAAATGTTCAATGGACAGGTTAGCACATGCTAAAAACAAATAAATGAAATGTTCAATTGAAGCAATGTAAAGTGTTTGGACTAAAAACTTTTAGGTTAAAACCTTGTAAAAGTATGTAAGAAGAAAAATTGTTTAATGTGATGTAAAGCTTAGTAAATTTTTATTGTCTAGTAAAACTTAGGGATTAAATAGTAAATGTCTAATATAGAGTAAAAATTAGTAACTAAATAAGTGAAATGTTGAATGAGGGGCTTAGCATATGGGGGAAGCAATGTAAAAAAGTGAAGTGTTCAATGGGGGCGTTAATATATGCAAGACCCAATATAAAGTGTTTGGAGGTTAGGATGGGCAAGAAAAAATGTGAAGTCACCTTATGTTAAAATTGCAAGAAACAAAGTACATAGAGTTGTCACCATAAGAGATGAAATTTAGCCTATGTGAGAAGTAATGTAAAACATGCAATGTAAAACATGCAGAAGCTGGGATGTGTTTGCACCTTAGAATTGCAAGAAGAACGATATTTGTTTCAATGTTGACTAAGTTTATGTGTGAAAGTAAACCATTTTACATATATAGTTTACTAAATTAAAATGTGTTTATACTTGAGATTTGTAGTTTTCATATATATAATTTTACAATGAAACCCTTTACATTTTTTGGTTGTAACTATCCTAGAAGTTGAGACAAAGTAACAATTAGAAAAGTTGGAACAAGTCTAAAAAATAGATTGCAGAGTTTAATATGAGAATAGGTTGCAGAGTTTAATATGGGAAATAGTTAGTTCAGTTGATGCCTTGTATTTGCAGTTGATTTCTACATTACTGGTTCACTATGCATTTGAAAACTAATATTAAGATTATGGCATCTTTATTGCAAGATGCCATAGCAGCTCCATGAGAACAACAACTTCCAAAAGAAATGATAGAATGGCCAAAATATCCCAACAACTTCCAAAAGAAATGATAGAATGGCTAAAATATTTGAGTTGATTCTTTGTATTGTGCAAAAGTAAATGTTTGCGAAGATAAAGGACAACTGTGAAATTGTGGAATCTTCACACGTAAAAGTTAGTAAAAAGTGTGTGGAGGTTAGGATGTGTGAGAATCAAAGGATGTAAAGTTCTCCACATAGAAGATCGGATTTAGCATCGGAATTTGTAAAAAAAAAGAAAAAACATGTAGCATAAAATTGAGTAAAAAGGAGTATGTAGAGGTGAGGATGCGTTGGAATCAATGTAAAGTGTGCCGATGTCAAGATTTGCTCAAAGCAATGTAAACTGTGCGAAAGATAGGATGTGCATGAAACAATGAAAAGTGTGTGGAGGTTGAGTTGAATAGGAAAATGTTTTTAAGTGAAAATAATGGAGCATTAAATAAAAGACCTATAAGGAAGAAACAAAGATATCTAGAAACAAGTATTAGCTTTTGTAATGTCCCCCACCTCTTAGAGAGGTGATGAGGAGACTCAGTGGCCTGGGCACCCCCACTAGGTCATAGTCTCACACTGAGGGGGGAAAAGTCAAGAAGTTAAAAGTTATATTTTTAAGTTGACTTAAGAAAGGAAAA
>ML781742.1:240133-255998 GCA_009831015.1 Picea engelmannii | reverse complement strand
CTCAGCCCATCTCCATCTAGTGCTTCAGAAGGGGCAGGACCATCAGTTTGAGGGCTTTTCTGGAGGGTTATCATCATTCTACATTTGTCTACAGATTGGGATGTCTTGGAGCCATAGGGGACGTCCTGTAATTCAGTAAAACTAAGATCTCGGGAGATCTGCTTGAGATCTGAGTCTGAAACTTCTCCCATGAGATTCTCATAGCCCAATCTATATTCTTGGAGAGTTTCAGACCATTTGGAGGCCTCCTTCATCAGGGCCGAACCAGCTAGGGTTTTAGTCATCCAGTGGGGCACCCCATTCAGTGGGAAATTCAGATCTACGAAGATTGAGAGGGATCTTGGAGATTCAGGCACCTGGGTTATTCTTACCATCATCTGATCTATCAATTGGCATATTTCTTAGGGTGATTGGACACTTTTTGCAGCAGGGCCGAGTTATTGAGGGTTTCAGCCTTCTATTGGAGCGTGGCATTCTTCAGCTGGAGAGTTGGCATTCAGATCTGCTTGTATTGATCTTCATTTCTTATTCAGCCTTTGGAGGCATTATTTTGTATTAGCGGGAGCATTTTGTAGCAGCTCATATCTATTTCTTGTACGACCATCTGAGGTTTATGCCAGATCGACCATCTATTGTATTGATCTTACATTTCTCATAATAAAAGGGTCAGATCTTTGCTTGTGCTTCTACATATTGAATATATTGTGATCTCCATGTGTTGATGAATCTTGTATGCACTTAATAACTCAATAAATTAGTAGTAGTTAGTGATTCCAAGAAAGAATTTGGCTTGGGATCATTACAGCTTTTGACAGACCAGAAAAGAAATAACACCGAGGAATTACCAAGTGAACAAAGGAAAAGAAGAGGAAAATAAGATGTAATGGATGCTTGACTTACCAAGAAAGAAATGTTTTGCCGATTTGTATTTAATTGGTTGAGTATTCACTTGAAAAACCGCATTAAGATCGCATTGTGCATAGAACTAAACAAATCAAAGATGATGCAAACACATAGTAATTGTCAATGTTCCAGTTTAATAGGAAAATTGGTTTTGTAAACGACATGAATGGAAAAGAACAGTGTGCAAGAAAATATTGGTCTACTAGACAATGTTCAATCACCATTGTTGATCTCTAAGGATGTTTAAGTCTAAAAAGAATCTGAGTAGTAAAAATGCTCTTGCAATTTTTATACCAATTAAATGGAGCAACAAAAATTGTCATCATAGACAATTAAAACAAAACCTGACAACACAGTTCATTTGTTAAGTAAACATTCACAAAGAAAGCGAGTTCTAAGAAAGGAGCAAACAATGTCCTATTGAGTATTCAGAATACGATACAAAAGTTACAAATCATAGCATAAAGGTCAAAATAACCTTTTACAGAATGAAAGTAAATATCCACATATGCAGAGAACTTAACATAATATTTTATTGAAAAATCATAAAGAGTGAACATTGAATTGACTATTCGGTTCAAAAGTCAAAGCCTAGAAAATCATTGGCCATGTATGCCAAAATGATTCTTTGGAAAGCCAAAAAAAAAAATATTTATCTTTTAAATAATGCATGTAAAAAATATAAAAGTCAAAATAACATTTCCTAGAATGAAAGTAAATATGCTCATATGCAGAGAACTTAACATGATATTTCATTGAAAAACCATAAAGAGTGAACATGGACTTGAAAATTCAGTTTAAAGTCAAAGGATGGAAAATCAATAACCATTTATGTCTGAACAGTTCCACGACAAGCTCAAAAAATATACAATTGTCTTTTAAATAATGTCTGTAAAATGTAAAGGTGTTTTTCCAAACAGACTGGGATTGGGGCTCATGTGGACCATTAAGTAGAAGAAAGAACTAGAAGAAATAATATAGTCAGAAACCTATGTTAGGTCTCCAGAGTTCATAAAAGAAATAATTTCGGGCAATTAATAAGTCAACAAAAGAGAAGGATGGCAGAAGCAACTACAATGGATCCTTGACTACTTACCAAGAAGGGAATGCTATGTTACTCTGGTTTGTGTGTTATATCTATGTATGAACATTTATAACATTTCTTGCTTTGGGTTTCTGTTTGAGTAATTGTGTGTGTTCATTATTCTGGGTTAATAATTTGTTCCAAGGTGTTCTTGATCCAATGATCAATATAGTTCTTGATTGGTGGGATGGTGATTTCTTACTTAACTTGAAACGCACAAATATGCTCATCTACTTCTTTGCATTCCACTTGCAGCTGGTCGATGGTTGACAAGTGGTCTTCGTTCTCATCAACAAATGTAATAAACCACTATTTCAATTCTTCTTCGGGAAACTCCACAAGGTTGTTGAAGTCACTAACTAATAAAATCTTCATTTCCACCAAGTGACTATCAAGCTCCTCTTTAGTGATCATGACCGAATTTCTGAAAAGTTGTGGACCCTGCAGTTCTTTAACAACATCAAATGCTTTTCAAATAACATCACCTCTCCTTTCATTGATTTTTTTGCAAGTAGCAATTACATCTTGCATCATTTTTACTCGTCGTTCCCAACTTGCCTTTATTTTCTTTATTCTTCTGCTTGATGGAAGTCCTTGCTGATTTGTTCAATTTTCAAAGATACTATTGACTCATGCAATGAAGGTATTTAGCTCATTTTTGCAGTAGGCTTACTCATGTTGCAAGTCTCTTTGCAAATCTCCAGTAAAACTGGAAATCCTCTGTGAAAGATCACATAGACTATGCTGACCTCCCAAGCTTGTCTGATTACACTGAGTATTATGTTAATGTTATCAACAACATAGAATCCGACTCCATTAAACATTTGAAGTGCTTTCCTGATTGTCTTTGAGGTTCCTAGACTACTTGGGGGAGTCTATTCTACTGAAAGTATGGCCAATGGTCGTGCAAAGAGTGGCCTGGGAGTTAGTGCTTCCTCAAGTTCACATATTCTTTTCTCAAATTTAATGGTTTTCAATTCTTGTTCTAAAATTGAATCTGCAAAAGCATCTCCTATAGAACAATGTAGTTGCATGAGTTCAGTTGCTACAACTCCTTAAACATCAACTAATGACCTTAATTTCTGAATGAATTTTTTTCTTTTGACATTGACCCTCTCTATCTGCAGCTTCGTTTCATGCTTCCTGTATTGAGTATTGTGCAGTGTCAAAGGCTCTTGGTCAAGCAACATTGACTCATATTTTTTGAGGTCCTGTGTAATATCTTGGATTTTGATAATTCTACGGGCTACCCAGTCTGGTGGATTTGTACTCTCAATTTCCATATCATCAAGCATAGATGATTTTAAGGATGGAAAATCATCTCAAACTATAGAAACCTTGGCGAATATTACTAGTCCTTAATATGCAAACTATAAAATGTGTGGCGATATTTTTGTAAAAATATTCAAATTTCTAAGGATTTTATATGGTTTTTATAAAATTTGGGCTATTTCTAAGGTAAAAAAAATTATTCTATAAAATTTGGGAAAATCATTTTTAGAAAAAATGGAAATTGGCGAATCTATTTTTGGGAAAAATCATGGAAAAATAGCCCATGGGCGATATATAGCCCCTAAAATTTTCTATGTACATCAAGATTTATTGGGCTTCTTGCATCTTGCGAATTGTGTCTATTTGGGATTCATTTCCTTTTCTGTTGCGACACTGTGTGTGTCCGTTCAAGATTCACATGAGGTGGTTTCTCTCCACCATCATCTCCAACACACCTGTCATTACTCTCTTCTATGTTTAGCTTCTATTGTTCTATTCTTTTCCTAGAGGAGGAGCTTTTACGTGGCTGTCAATTGGAAGAAGACTTGACATTAGTACTACTTGCCCCCCTTTGTCATGGTTTTCCGTGGCATCTGGTATTTTAACTTATTTATGTCAACAAATCATCACTGCATGCATTCTTGTCCTTTTTTGATGGATTCTCACTAGTTTCTTCATCAAATCTAGTGAAAAGGTTGTTGTACCTTATCGATGTTAAATGTTACGAGAACAGACCCTCGGGGTCAAAACCCCCAAGGGGATATGCTTCTTTTAGATTAATTAGATTAAGTGTGTATGGGAATTTTTTCAAATGCACCAGATTCCTAATGATTGTGTTGCCAACTCGGACATGCAATGTAATGGATTTCTTTTCCCTCTTGTCAAATAGAATTCACCATGCCTTATATTGGAAAAAATATCCGTGACAAATATCTATCATAGACAAATACAATGCGTAGAAGGGGGTTTCTTGACAACCATACAGGAGGATGTAAGTATGGTTTTTCTCTTGAATGCAAATCCCCTTTCCCTTAAGAAAATCATGAACTTCCTAGCTTATTCTCTGGGGCTCTACCCCAACCAAAATGTGTCTGAACTCTTTAACAAACTTATTTTGAAAAATGTAAGAATTGAATGGTGCTTTATGTTTTAATAACACTGGGTGCCAAAAGTGAACTAGTTCATTATGTGTATTTACAGTGGTTTTGATAGGTAGACCGTCAAAGAAATTGCAAAAGACAATTGTGAATACCAAATATGTGACCATGAAAAATATTTGAGTGATAAAGTAGTTACTTACCTGAAAAGAAAGTTCATTTGATATCACCTCTTCCCAATCAAAGATGGAATCCTTTCGAAAGGAAAAGTACATCGCATAGAAACCTGACTTGGGTATGTGTGAAGTTAAATTGCACCCAACCACACGTGTGAACAACCATGAAAAGTCCTGGTAGGGTTTTTGTAGCAAGGTTATATCGATTTTTGAAAGTTCGGTCAACATGTTTGAAGAGGGTAGAAGAAGGTCTCTCAATACATTGGATCGCCTGCCTGAGAGGCCAAGAAGGCATTTGCATTGACAAGATAAAAAAATTTATTTGCAGATGGAAGAAAAATCATTTTCTTGAACATCTTCAGAGTAAGGACAACTAGATTCTTTGTTTTTGTTGTTACTTTAATCATTCTTGTCTTGGAATCAAACTTTTGAGCACACCAGGTTATGAGTTCTTCGAAGTTGAAAACTCCAGGTACACAACCAACATTGACGAGGCCTGTGGTCTAGAGTCTGTCATTTTTCTTTTCTTCTGGAGGTTTGTCCAAGAACCAATAGTATGAAGCATAACAATTGAAATTCTTGTCTTCTCTAGCTAGTGAATTGACAATATCACTGCAAAAGGGCTCTTTTCTTCTCCTATTTTCCATACACTTTATTTCTTAATGAACTTTGATGTAGGCAAACCTTGTGAATAATAGATTAGCGAGGTCCAATTTCTTTAAATCCAATTGCATGGTGTGTATTTACTAGAAATTCCTTTCCACACATATGATCTGTCTTTGAAACAAACATAGTCATAAATAGAAACCATTATGCAACTCATAGAAAAGTGGGACATTTACTTCGCACAAGTCCTAATCCTTGCACATTCTTCATAAAACAAAGCAAATCAAACTGTCATAAATGCTTTGGTTATAGTCTAGACTACCTGGTTTGTCAAAATCTATGTTGCGAAAATATTGGATGTGTAGAGGGAGATAATTGTGGCAGATATGGTTGTGCTAAGTGCAGAGATACGATGGTAGTAGAAGGTTCGATACAAGGTTGAAAATGGCCAGGTAAACAACCTTTTTTATTACCAGTTGTTTGAACATGGATACATATTGGGTTAGTACATCATTTGCATGAGGGATATCTACAACTTGAATACCAATGATCAATTTACAGTGCTTGTGGTCTGACAGTTTCCAGGAGGTTGATGTTTGTGTCATGTTTTTGAAGTTTGGTAAGGGAGTTTGTTCATCGAGCTTCTCTAAATTCTCGGTGAAGCAATATTGTTACTAGAAGATTTGGTGCATAGGTTATAGGCATAATAACATTGATTTTCTTCGTCTATTTCCTATATACATGTTTCTTTTAATGCACTTTGATATATGTGAAATTTATGATTAGTACATTATGAAGGTGCAATTGATTTAAGACAAATTTCATCCGACACATTTAATAAAATGTCATTTCCACATGTGCGTTAGTTACAAAATACAATGAATGCTAAATAGAAAGTATTAGGCAGGTCATAGAAAAGTGCAACATTTACTTCTCACAAGTCCTAAATAACTTCTGTTTTCTTCCAAATTGGAGAAAATAAAGGTGCCATAAATGACTTGATTATCGTGCAAGATAGGTGGGTTTTCAGAATAGCTAACGCATAAGCAATGAAAATGACAAATTGTGGAAGTAGAAAATGTGCGAGGATCAATGATGAATTGTGCGCACAAGGGTTGAAAATAAAAGCTGTCAAGTCTTGGCTGTGCAGAGGATATACATGTGCCAAGTGTGCAGGTGAAAAAGATATAGGTGTGCAGATCCCATGGATATGGTAATCACAAAAGACTATGCACTAATGAAAATGTGAAGTTGCATAAATGCAAGAGTGCGAGAGGGCCAGTCACATGTATTATCCGCACAGGGGTTGAAGAAATAGAATTGGCACCTGGATATTATTTTGTTTTTTCAGAAGAAATTCAAGTTCGAAGGATACTGGTCTTTCATAGGTCCTCATTCAAATAGTTCCATGACACGAGTTGTGACAAGATAGCTAATTTTGGGGATGACGAAGTCAATTATGGTGCATTGATTTGTTGTGATTTAGAAGGAAACCAAATGGATTTAGAACTGATGCAAAGTAGATGTGTCGTTTTTCTATGGAATGCATGGTGGTTTTTATTTATGGTGACCCGTGTTTTGGAGGCTATTCATGTATCTGGAAAATACATTTCAGTAAATATGCGCCATGCACTTGGATTTGAAGCAATTCCAGCTATGTGATTTATTTATGTTTTATAAATTTTTTGCTGGAATGCCTTTATACTGAGTGTTTTTCTTTTTCCAGGTGTGCGAAAGCTTTTGATGCTACCATATTTCAATGCTCTTCAATGATACATTCTCTAGAAATAAAATGATTAATCTATTTTCAATCCTTGCATGACGGATCCACACTTTCAAGCCTTGTGCTGAGAATTCATGCCACCTATGATCTCACATTGGCACATTTGAGTGGCTCGACACTTGTGCACTTGATAGAGCTATATCATCAACACTTCTGCATAGGTGTATGCCACATAGACCTGGTACTTGGTTTATTTAGAACTTGGTCTATTTTAAAACCTTGTGTGGACAATTGATATGACTCCACTTCCCACACTCTGCCACTTCCACATTTCTAACATTTGAAATAGTTACAACTAGACATCCTCTATTTGCAAGTTACCCAAGAGAGTAGAACTTGAAATTTAATTGATTTCTTGAGTATGTGTATTTAGCGATCATGGTAATGCGGGACAAGAAAAAATGATTAGCCATCTCAGGGGCAGTTTTACTTTTCCATTTTTAACATTGATTGTAGAGTTTTCTTATTATCATATTTCTTCAATGCGTACAATGATATGCTTGGTACATGTGCAATCTGCAGAGATGTCTATGTTGATGTTTGGACAACATCGGGAAGACATTCTCTTAGAATAATAATTAATAATATAATTATTGAATATTAAATATCATATATAATAAGTAAATGATAATAATAAATAGTATTGATTATTCAAGGGACACATCCTTTCATGGATGGTCACCATATGTTCTCTATATATGGAAAACTCATCATTGTAATAATATGTTGATATATCTCATATGAATAAAAACAACATGGTATCAGAGTGGGACTAGGATTGACTCCTTCATAGGAGGGCCCAGGAAAATGAGAGTAGAGTAAAATGTTGGGAGTGTTAAATTTATGGGGTTGTTACAATCTCTATGCACAACATATTTAAGTTTTTACTCCTACCTAAATTATAGAAAGAATTCCATAAATTATGGTGGGCAATAATTTATAGTAAAAATGTCTAATTACCTAAATATGAGGAATGTAATGCATATTTACTTCTACCTATATTTATGCAAAGAATCAAATGAATTATGGAGGAACAATTTAACAAAGTCAATTTCTATGTGGATGTATTATAACCAAATTAATCTTTGGTTAGTTACAAAGGTATTCTCCAACTATTTATAAGAAAGAAAATTGATTTTTTCAAAGAGACGTGTCTTTTTTCAATCAATCTAGTGTTACTATAAAAAGACACTTGAAAGACACAACAATAGACACACATATTTTTTCTCTCTCACACGTGGGATAAGCGATCTAAGGAAGAGACTAAGAAGTTGAAATTTTCTGAGTTACTTACTAGTGTTTACTAAAGTAATATCGTATATCATTGGAAGTAATTACCACCTATGGAAAATTGTGCTTGTTTAATTTAACACTAGAAAATCAACATGGTTAGCCGTATGACATCGAGTATATGATGGATGTGTGTTGGTAGTTGTATGACATCAAGTATATGCTAGATGTGTATTGGTAGCCGTATGACATCGATTATATGATGGATGTGTGTTGGTCATATTAGAAGACATATTATTTGGAGGGTCACTATATATAGTTGATCTCCTCTAGGAGATTCTTTTTGTTGTACTTGTTTCTTGTTCCAAGAAGGTCACATGTAATAACTATGAGAAGGAGCCATAATGAAGTTCACAGGAAGAAGACATGGAGGGAAAGAGCTTACAACATGATATCAAGGAGAGACATTTCCATACATGATGCTCAGAGACAATAAATCTCTAGGAGCAATGTACCTCCCAGGACGGGACCAAGCCATATAGTAGAGACAGTTCCAATGATCATGGATACAATGAGTCAAGACCGATTGTAGCACAACTATGGTAGATCCAGTAGAGGAGGAAAACATATTATGAGACTCATAGGGAGTAGGTGTAACAGTCCCAGTACATGAGTCGAGCCATGATATGTTGAGGAAGCAGGCATGGAAACAGTTCTAGTGTATGTAGAGGCATTCCCAGAGAGGGAGGTAGTACTAAATCCAGAGGGATCAGAGATTGAGTTACCTATAGAGAAGGAGGAAGAGCTACCCTCAATGTTATAGGGAGTAGAGACAAAGGAGGATTCACCTCCATCTCCAAAGGGAGTGTTGATTTTTTTCATCTTCTTGAGACATTGGTTTCATGAGGGAACCTCGATATATCAAGTATGGTCCAAGATGACTTAGCATGATCATCATTTACCTATGTTTCTTTGGGAAAAGGAATCCATGACTGCAGTGTATGTTCAGAACAAAATTCCTCAGAATAATTTGAGGAACATGATTCCCGAGGAGGCCTTCATGGAAGTGAAGCGTGAGGTTGGACACTTTAGGATATTTGGGTGTCCAGTAAACATTAATATACCTAAGGAAAAAAGGATCAAGCTATACCCTTCAGGAAGAAAGGGTACATTTGTGGGGTACAATGAATCTTCGAAGGCATTCCAGATCTACATCCATGGTTAGAGACAAATTGAGGTGAAAAGAGATGTTACCTTTGAGGAGGAGGTATCCTTTAAAGAGATCTAGAGGATCTCACATGGAGATTGATCAAATTGATCCAATTGATCCTGTTGATCATGTAGCTCCAGTTGATGTTCCCAGAGATATTGTAGTAGTTCGAAAGAGACCTACATGGGCTCGTCATAATCTGCAGGAGGTAGAAGGATATGTAGCTCCTCATGGTACCTTCCAAGTGAGAAAGATACCTCAAATATATTCATGCTATGCCACAACTATGAGCCAAATCATTCATTTTGAGTCTTCATGTTATGAGGAGGCAACTAGTCATCCAATATAGAGAGATGTCATGATGGAGGAGTATCAATACATCATGAAGAATGATGTGTGGGATATTGTTCCAAGACCTGAGGGGAAGTCTGTAGTGACTTCCAAATGGATCTACAAGATCAAAAACACAATTGACGAGAGCATTGAGAGGCACAAAACGAGATTTGTTGCTAGAGGATTCTCTCAGGTGGAGGGGATAGATTATGAGGAGACATTTGCTCCTGTTTCTCGATACACTTCTATCTGGATGATTATTTCCCCTGCAAAATCCATGGGTTATAGAGTATATTAGATGGATGTAAATACAACCTTTATCAATGGAGATATTGAGGAAGAAGTATACATCGAGCAACCAGATGGTTTCGTGATACATGAGAAGGAGTATCATGTGTGTAGGTTGAAGATGTCCTTGTATGGACTCAAGCAACCACCTTGAGCTTGATATGCAAGGATTGATGGAAACCTGATGATTTTTGGGCTTCAACAAAAGTGTTGTCGATCCCAACTTGTACTAAAAGATTTTTAATGTTGAGTCCCTGATTTTGGTCCTCTATGTTGATTATTTGTTCATTGCCGGTAAAAAGAGCCTTATTGTTGAATGAAAGTATGTGTTGGCCTCTAAGTTTGAGATGAAGGACTTTGGTATGATGAACTACTTATTGGGACTAGAGGTGTGGAAGAGAACTGATGAGATATTCCTGAGTTAGGGGAAGTACACAGTTGAGATATTGAAAAAGTTTGGGATGTTGAACTTGAAGCATGTGGCTACACTAATGGTGACGAATATGAAGAAACTAAGTGTGTCTTTTTCCGATTCTGACGAAATTGATCCAACTTTGTACAGACAACTGATTGGATCATTGATGTATCTGGTTAACACCATACCAAATATTTACTATGCAGTGAGTGCACTTAGCTAGTTTATGAGTCAATTGAGATAGTCACACTAGATTGTTGCGAAGCATGTGTTGAGATACATGTGAGGCACAATTGGACATGGTATGAGATATACTTCTAGTATTGATATGATATGGAAAGAATATATTGACTCTGATTGGGCATGGAGCGCAGTGGATAGAAAGAACACCTTCAGGTGTTGCTTCACTTTGGGATCTTCCATGGTTTCCTGGTGTAGCAGGAAATAGACATACATGGATTTGAGCACAATAGAAGAATAGTACATTGCATTAAGTATGTCAGTCCGTGAAGTAGCATGGCTTCACAAGATCCTTGCATTTTTATCCGAACATGCGCTGGATTCCACCATTATTCATTATGGTAACCAAATTTGTGTGAAGATCTCAAAGAATCTAGTGTTTCAGGAAAAATCAAACCACATTGAGATCAAGTATCATTACATCTGAGACATGGTGCAGATGAAGGAAGTAGTGGTGTTGTACCTTCCTACAGATGAGTAGGTTGCTGATGTTCTTACCAAAATGGGACGAAGTTCAAGTAATTCCGTGTCAGACTTGGTGTGGTAGAGAATGCCTCCCTCACTGAGAGGAAGTGTTGATGTTTGCAGCTTCCTGAGACATTCTCTAGATCGTACTCCTTTGTGACTAATATGAGTTGATGTGTGATGACACTTATCCGAGAAGGGATAAGTGGGACACTTGTTCGAGAAGGGATAAGTGCGTTTGGGCTTATAGCCCAACGTCCCTTGTGGAGAGAAAATGAGGACACGTCCCATGTGGAGAGCACATGAGGACATGCCAATGGAGTTGACCCTTGACGTCACACACTACGGGAGTTGACCCTAGTGTTTCTAGAGGGTGTAGCCTCTAGAAATCCACATGGGAGTGCCATGTGTGATGAACATTCTCCAAATCGTACTCCTCTGTGAATTGAGTTGAGTTGATCTGTGAGGACACTTATTCGAGAAGGGATAAGTGAATTTGGGCTTATTTCCCAATGTTCCATGTGGAGAGAATATGAGGACATGTCAAGGGAGTTGACCCTTGACGTCACACACTATGGGAGTTGACCCTAGTGTTTCTAGAGGGTGTATCCTCTAGAAGTCCACATGGGAGTGCCATGTGTGACAAACCTTTTTCTACTATGGTGGTTGTGTACCACTGGCAGAGACTCCGTGTCTCTGGACAATAGTTATGTACTACTATGAAAATATACCTCCCTAGCTAAGAGGGAGTGTTGGTGTTTCAACATCAGAAAAAACTTCTACTAGATTGGGTTGCAGACCAAGGGAGATAGGATACATTTATCATAAAGGTGCACTTGTGGTAAATGGACCCAGATGTATTCCTTCCTTGATCATGACAAGGAATAATATGGACTCGAGATTCTTGAAGTGATTTCCATGTATCAATTAGCATCAGGCTAACATTCACTCACATGTGTGTACTTGTGGTGAAATATCCTGGTGTGGTCTTTGTCCTAGTCATGGTGATTTGACAAGGAATGAAAAATACTCAAGATGCTATATGTTATTACATGCAGACCCAGAGTGAGCCTCATCTCAGAGAGAGTCAATTGGCTCAAAAGGGAGAGAAATAGAAGGAGTTTCTCCTTGGTTCAGGTGGGAGAGAGACATCTCCCAAGATTGACATACAAGTTTCATGAGTCTAGGGTGAAGTTTGTATACTTAAGAGACAAGCTTGGCATTATGTAGAATGTATCCCTCATTGAGAGGGAGTGTTGATGTTTAGACAACATGGGGAAGACATTCTCTTAGAATAATAATTAATAATATAATTATTGATTATTAAATATCATAAATAATAAGTAAATGATAATAATAAATAGTTATTGATTATTCAAGGGACACATCCTTTCATGGATGGTCACCATATGTTCACTATATATGGAACACTCTTCATTGTAATAATATATCGAAATATCTCATATGAATAAAAACAACAATCCGCCAAACATGGAAAATTTGTTATTATCAACATCTGTGCAAAGGATCCATATAACCTCTCCACTTTCATATGCGAATATACACACCTGTACATATCTGGACAAAACACAATCATATTTTGTGCATTTCCGCATTTCACACAAGCATGATTCCCCCACAGGAAATACTTTGAATCCATACAACTCACCACACTGCGTTGTCGCACTTTCATACTTCAAATACTACAAATAATTTCCAAATGACACTTTCTATTTTCAACTGACCCAACAATGCATAACTTGCATTTTAATTGATTTACTGTGTAAGTAAATCCAAGATTCATAGTAATGTGCATCAAGAAAAAAATATTATACTTGCTAGCTATTTTCAGTTTTATTCGGTTGGTGGTTGCATATAAGTTACTGAACCGGGGCATAGCAATATAAATAGTTTATTTTGAAATCCTGACACTCAGACTGTATAATTTTTTTTCTCTGCAAAGCTATTGGACATATTACTTGGAATAGAAGTGAACTATGACATCTAGCTTATATGGAACAAAAATGAAATATAACAGTTATCTTATCATGTGTTCAAGGGTTTAAAATGCATATGCGAATATCCACACCTGTGAATTTCTACATAGTGCGTAGCATATCTTCCGCACTTCCACATTTCACACAGGTATGACACCCACACAATCAATATCAACACATGTCTGGAGAATCCATACAACTCACCGTGTTGCACTTCCACACTTCCATACTTCCAATACTTCGAATAGTTTCCAAATGACACTTTGTATTTACAACCTACCCAACGGAGTAGAAATTGCATTTTAATTCATTTACTTTGTATGTAAATTTGGGATGCATAGTAATGCGTACCAAGAAAAAATTGTTATAGTTCCTAGTTGTTTTCATTCCTATTGAGTTGGTGGTTGCATACAAGTTACTAAAACGAGGCATAACAATATAAATTGTTTATTTTGAAACCTTCACACATGGACTGTATTAACTTTTTTCTCTACAAAGCGATTAGATAAATTACCTGGAACATAAATGAACAATGGTGGCTATCTTTCCTGGAACAAAAATGAACCATGGATTCTATCTTATCATGTCTTCAAAGGCTTAAAATGCATTGGAACAATAGAAGAAAATGATTGGTCGACGCCATATATTTCACACTTCCACATTTCACAAAGGTATGATGCTCGCACACAGGTATGACACTCACACAAGAAAGGATTGGTCTATTTTCAATACTTGTGAGGAGAATACATAGATCCCACCAAGTCATGTTGTGAAACTTCCATACTTAAAACACTTCAAATAATTTCCAAATGAGACTTTCTATTTGCAACCCTCCCAAGGGAGAAAAACTTGCATTTTAATGGATTTCATGTGTATGTAAATTTGGGATCCATAGTAATGCGGACCAAGAAAAGTTGTTATAGTTTTTATATGTTTTCAGTTCTATTCGATTGGTAGTTGCATACAAATTATTGAACTGGTCCATAACAATATAAATTGTTTATTTTGAAATCTTGGGACTGAGGCTGTATTAAATTTTTTCTTTGCAAAGTCATCAAACAGATTACATGTAACATAAATGAACTATGGAAACTATGTTATCACGTGTTCAAGGGTTTAAAATGCACTAGAATAGTAGAACAAAATGATTTTCTAAAGCCATATCTTCCCCACTTCCACATTTCACATATGTATGACGCCTGCACAACCAAGAGTTGGCCTATTTTCAACACTTTATGTGGAGAATTCATACAAACCACTGCACCATGTTGTTGCACTTCCATACTTCGAATAATTCAAATAATTTCCAAATGACACTTTCTATTTGCAACCTACCCAAGAGAGAAGAAGTTTCATTCTAATCGATTTCCTATCTATGTAAATTTATGATTCATAGTAATGTTGACAAAGAAAATTTGTTTTAGTTGCTAATTGTATTCGGTTCTATTCTATTGGTGGTTGCATACAATTTACTGAACTAGGGAATAACAATATAAATTCTTTATTTTGAAATCCTTGCACCGAGGCTGTATTAAAAATTTTCTTTGCAAAGCCATCAAAGAGACTACTTGGAACATAAATGAACTATGGCAACTCTCTTATCACATGTTCAATGGTTTAAAATGCATTGGAATAGTAGAACAAGGTGATTGGCTGAAGCCCATGGAAAAGAAAATGTAGAAAAGTAGATGTTGTGTTGAGAAAGAACTGGGAAAAACCGTATTGAAGGCTTGCATAGTTTTGCCACAATTGCAATCATTGAATTGAAGCTTGAAACTTTTGCACAATTTTTTGTCATAAATAAATCTTAGTGAAATTGTGCAATCCACTATGTTTTCAGTTAGATATTTAATTGCATATATCTTAAACAAATAACCTGTCATTTGGAACCTTTTGTACATATTTGTATACAATATGCAACTGAATAAGAAATATTTCACTTATTGCAGTGATTAAACATCATGTTTGTTATTGAAGTTTGATTGCATTTGGTTCTATCTAGGAAAATTAGAAAATTATTATTAGTGTTTGTTGTCAAACATGTATCATAGATGTTATATACATAGAAATGCATTTATTTACACCAACTTGCTTAGATTAATAGAAAACACATTTATTATTCCATCACAGGTGACAAGTGGATGAATATACATGCACACAAAAATATCTCAAAGTAGACTAGATACAATTGCAATTTCTTGTGCAAGGTGTTGAAATAACGTAACTGCGGAGAGCATTCTTATTATTATTTTGTTATTGGATTAAATCCCCATTGTGGATTAATCATGTTATTATTATTATTGGATTAAATCCCCATTGTGGATTAATCATGTTATTATTATTATTATTGTTATTGGATTAATCCCCATTGAGGATTAATCATGTCGGTAATTGTATAAGGACCAAATCCCCTTTTGCGGATTGGTCATCGGACAATTACAAAGTGCAGAATAAGAAGTCGTCCCCAACAGTTATAATGAAAGGGCCATAATTAATTAAAGGTGGGTTTACCCACCCAGAGTGAGAGGTCGACCCTGCCAGATGGTGACTCTTCACACATGCCAGATTGATATAAATAAGAGGCTAGCGCCTCACTTCTTACACACACTTCACTTGCTCATTATCTTATGAGGCAAGCTGCAATTACAAGTTGAAGAGAGGAGAAGAAGGGTGGCGCATCTCTTGAGGAGGAATTTTTCTGTATTGGTTGAGTTATCTCTTGAACATTGTATAAGCTATTTATGATAAGGAAGTTTTTGCTGGGTT
>ML781742.1:224076-234768 GCA_009831015.1 Picea engelmannii | reverse complement strand
TGTGGATTAATCATGTTATTATTATTATTATTTTTATTGGATTAATCCCCATTGAGGATTAATCATGTCGGTAATTGTATAAGGACCAAATCCCCTTTTGCGGATTGGTCATCGGACAATTACAAAGTGCAGAATAAGAAGTCAGCCCCAACAGTTATAATGAAAGGGACAGAATTAATTAAAGGTGGGTTTACCCACCCAGAGTGAGAGGTCGGCCCTGCCAGATGGTGACTCTTCACACGTGCTAGATTGATATAAATAAGAGTTTAGCGCCTCACTTCTTACACACACTTCACTTGCTTATTCTCTTATGAGGCAAGCTGCAATTACAAGTTGAAGAGAGGAGAAGAAGGGTGGCGCATCTCTTGAGGAGGAATTTTTCTGTATTGGTTGAGTTATCTCTTGAACATTGTATAAGCTATTTATGATAAGGAAGTTTTTGCTGGGTTTTCTTCCCCTAGAGGGTTTCCCAGGATAAATGCTGTGTCTCTTGTGGATGTGTATTTCTCAGTGATCTTTTTCTTATTATGCTCTTATCTTATGAAATGCAAAGAACTATAACAATAGCATAAACATTAACACAAGGATTGTGTGAGATTGTTTGTTGCAACAATTTCTGACGCTATGAACAAATGCATATGGTGTTTGCAAACAACTTCAAATTTGTCAAAGGTGTCAAGGCCAGAGGAAAAATTTATTTTCAAGAACAATAATGAAAACATAGAACGGGATTTTTTTTTTCCAATTTCAATACAACCATACCTACAATATATAAATATCACAATCTAACCATAACAAAAATCTATAAATACCTAGGTCGATGTTCATTAAAATTTTGACATAATTTAATTGCAGAAATTCAATACAACGACATTGCAATCCTAACACTGGCCAATGAATACTTTGGATTCAAAATACATATACAATGTAGAGGCTATTGTTGCTATGAAAAATTTATAGATAATATGTGTATACAATGTATATATTGCTATGTATCAACATTTAGACCAATATTAAAATAATTAAAGTAGCGTTCCCATTTTTGCACAAAGAAATGGAAAATAAGACATAGAACTCATGGTAGATGCAACATGAAACCATTTTCGTTTAATGTCCATGTCATATGCATGCCAATGCTGCCCTCGTTCAATGTAAATTTTCCATGCACTCGAAAATTGAATAGCATATAAACATGACTTTGGATTTTTTTTGCAACTATATTTCATATAGCATTTCTGTCAAGCTATGAAGCAAATCGTCTAGTATAGGTTCCCTCGTAATGCATTGCACATTGTTATTGTCTATCGTGCATGTAATATAAACCATGCAATGTTTATATACAAAAGGGCATCTCTGATTACATCTTACATAGTCAAACATTGCATTTTTTTTTATCGAAGTAGATGCACCTACAGGAAAACTACAGATTGCATAGGTAGGATGAAATGGAGTCGAATATGCATTTGATCCTATCAATGTACCTTGAACCTATTTATATACTAAAAAATTTAAATAATTTAAACTATTTGTGTCACGTGTGTGTGTGTTTAAATAATATTGTATACCAAAATTTGTGGAAAATGTTGTCAATCTATACTTACAACTTCTGTTGAGGAACCTAGTTTTTTCAGATCTTTGATTGTTTCTCTTGTGAGCTGTGTTGTAACTGTGGATTGTGTTGTGCAGAACCATTTTATTTTGCATGTCTTATGGTTATATTTTTAAATAGAAAAGCGATAAATTTTCCTATCTGCAATTATTGTTCTAGTGAAGCAAATAAATGTTCATATGTTTCAAACATCTGCAACTAATATATAGAATATTGTAATCGTTATATAATTTGACTTAAGATATATTAGCATATAAATGGTAAAGTGTTGACCATGGAAAAACATACTGTTCCTTGGTCTTTTTATGAAGTTGTAGGTGCTCTATTGAGACAATATTCCAAGTTACAAAGATGCATCATCATATAACAATTACAAAAAATAAGCAATATGAAGAACAATTTCCATATTGTGTTTGCTCAATTGCACAATTTACATCTTTATATACATACCTTTCCAATTGTTGTTATTAAACATCGATAGTTTATTCAACTGTCCCTGTTCCCATTGCAATTAGGACTACAACATTGGTTGCTTTAATTCCAGGTATTCCTAATTTGCTTGAATTGAAAATAACAATTTCCAAATTTCATAGGTTCCTGCCGCTATTTATTTTCCATGTATAAAATAAACTTCCTATAAACACCTGCCTATGTGTTGCTCACTATTAGGTTGTTTAGACGAAAAAAAAAAACTTATGGATAGTTTCCTCTAAGTCTGTTGATGGGTCAATGTTTACAACAAGCGATTAGCAATACTTCCATGATTGGTCAAACTTTTGCTTCTTGCAATGTTGAATCTGTGAGCGCCAAGAACATATAATATAATCTATACTATGTTTACAATGATATATGCGCTCTTTTTTTCCTTCACTTTTTTTCCCCGCCAAATGAATATTAACCATGCAATATACAAAATTACATTGTACACCACACAATACATAATACTGCAAGAATGTAGGCGGTTGAGTAGTAGACACAAAAATCATAATATGTTTCTAAGATTCAACACAACATATTATAGTTAGGATCTTTGAAGTTGTTATATCACAACAAATTTCTCAAAGAACCCAGGAAACCGTCGATGCATTGAGTAGCTCCATTTCTCTCTGTACACATCAGCGAAGTAGGAATATCAAAATCGACAATAGTGAAACATCAATGATTCAAAGAACTTATGGATGCAAGACCACCATATGGATACTTTGAAAAACACAAGTCCAATTCATTGTGAAGTATCAAAGAATTTCATGAGCCACTGTATCATAGCACCAACTTAGCACACAAAATAGATAATGGAGCACACAATATGTACAATTGCAGATCCATTAGTAGTACAAGACCTGCTCCAATCACACAGGAGAATAGGACAAATTGGCAGGTCAATAGATTTGACAGATATCATCCAATAGGTAAATTTATGGAAGGCACACAGGGAAGAGGACATAATGACACACTCACATGGGCAATCCAAGGGCTAGACAACATTTCACAACACTTAAGCATCAAGAAATATGATCTAGTTAATCACACAACTGCAATGGAGGTGGAAAGCTATGATGCCACACTATGCAAGGCCCATCAATAGTACAATGAATTGTTTCCATTAGAAACAACATTAAAAGAACCTAGATCCAAATTCTAATGCATCATTACAAGAACACTGGTGCATGGAGCTGGCTGGAAAATGAGAACATCTTGGTACCAATTTCATGTTGTATTCTCAGCTATTTATACCACTTTCCAAGACCATAGTATTCACACTCAACCTCCATTTCTCCACAAATAGATCCCCCATCAAGTGTTAGTTGAGCAGTTTCAATATTTTTTCAATCATTAGGTCCATTTATCCCAGGAATTATAGTTCCATCGCAAATTCCCCACATCCATAGCTTTTCCTAGAAAAGATACGATCTTGTAGAGTTCCCAGTTCATGCTGACAACTTACAGTCCAAAGGTTTCATTATCACGTTGGTTGAGGTTGAGAATGAAACTGTTTGGAAGGGGACCTATCCTATATTTCATGAGTAATATCCTTAGCCTAGATAAATAGTTGATTGAATTTTTCTTCGAAGATCCTACAATACACCAACTCTATAAACCAACATCCATCGTCCATGTTGCCATGGATCGACACCTTTGTTGAACCTGCCTACTCCATTCTGTGGATTGTTCTCTTTGTTTGTTCTAGTTGTCCACATATTCCTTGTTATCAAGCAAGATGAACGATACACAAGGATGGTCGTGGTCCTATCTGTTGGAGAAATTAGTCGGTCCTGTCCCTTTGCAATTGCTCGAGTAATTGGTCCAAGTTCTATCTGCAAGAATTGGTCTAGTCACTGCTTGTATTTTTGCATTGAAGAATGAAGTAAATCTATCCTTTGTTAGTATAGAGCGAACCCTATAAGAGAGAGTTCAATAATCAAGAAAAATGTACACCAAATCTAGCTGCTACCTCCCAGACTATTCTGCTCATTAGAAAGCCTGTGTCCGATTGCAACCACGAGCCAGACAACTGAATTGCATTTACTCAATCAATGTGCGGGTATCCAACCTAGACACATTAAAAAATGTCACAATTCAAGATAACATTTGTTTGATGTGACAGTATGATTTCAGTCGAGGATTTAAAAAAATAGTATTGGAGTCGTGTTAAGCACCAAATACTAGTACTAGAAGTTTGTAACATGGTGCAATTTGTGTGGAGAAATAAACCATTATCGACCAAATGTGAACACTATTCTCACTTTCTCTTCTCGCTTATTTGTACCAGTCATTGTGTCAATTCATACGATGACCAGATATAAATAAACAAGATCATATTTTTCACAAATATTATCATGGTTTTCCAGATAAGTGTCAAATAATAGGATGACCACATATTAAAAAAACAGAGTGCATGATGCAGAGAAATGCATTAACCATTATTGAAATAATCAAAACACATAGTACGATTCTATGAAATGTATTGGTGTGCCTTTGTATGTATTCTTGATATCAAACCAAAATAATACAAAGTTTTGTTTCTTTTATTCAAGTCAACGTGTCTTTTTTTTTAAATTCAATGGATATCTGTGTCAATGCCATATGTTTATTACTATGTTACTGGACTATTAGCCAATCATTACAAGTCTAATAATTTTTCTTGAACAGACTGTCCATTACACATTACGATGCAATGTGAATATATGTAATTAAACATATATAATTTACCGGAAAAAAATGCATTCATTGTGCTATTGTTATGGAAACACCTTTTGTTCAGACATTGTCCATGAGTTTCTTCTCCTATATTGCTTGCAACTTATTTCTCTCCTGCACTTCCTCTATTTCATTTTTATGTCATAGTAGCACATAAAAGGCAATGAGTAGGAAAATAAACCCCTATGTCAAAATGACATGAAATATAGAATATTAACAAATAACAAATGAAAATCAAATCAATACTATAGAAATAAAACTAGAAGTATGTACCTTCTCAATTCTTGTTCCATGTCTCTTTTTTGGCCCTATTTTCTTTTTAATTATTGGTGATAGTTTCGATCTATTGTACATTGAACAACATAAACAAATATTTAAGAAGATGTTACTGAAATGAAAACACAATGCGAATTGTTCATGTTTTATTTTCTTTGCTATCATAATTTGTTCTATGGCATCTTCTTGTCATGTTCAACACAATTTCTTGAACCAACACAAAAAAAAGAAGTTTCTAAATATGCAACAAGAATATGGAAACATGCTTTCGTTTAGTACGAAGGAAACAAAAAATTGTGAATATGTAAAAAAAATATAGAAATATGCCAATATGTATTCCGATGTCTCTATACTCCAATATGCCAATGTTTACTATGATTTACATGCATTTTAGATTGAAAGTAAAAAATAAGTTGTATTATGATCACTCCAATATGTATTTAATATACAAAATTTGGATTGTTCATTGTTCATATATGAACATACGTGATCAATTAACGTTCTTTGTACATGTTTTTTTTTCAAAGAAGAAATGCCGATTGTGGTTGTGCATGAAATTTTCCAATTGTTTTGTTTCTCATTGCATTCACACATGCCAATGTTGAAGTCTCCTAGAACAAATATGATCTGGATTATTTTCAAAATGAAATGAAAGCAAAGATATTATAATGAAATACACATAAAAAATTTCAGAAACAGAGAAACACAACAATACATGATTTCTATTAATGAAAGAAATGTATAGAGACTGTAAAAATACAGAGTGGAAGACTCACTATAATGGTGGAAGACTCACTATAATGGTGGAAGATTTATCTCTGAGAAGAGATGTGATGGCTATGCTCATTCGCAAGAAGATGATTACAATGAGGCTTTGAAGGAATTTTTATGATAAACATGAATGCCAAAACCTTAGACATCCAAAAACCTAACCCTAGGAGATGAAGTGCCAAAATTCATGTGGGCCCTGTTGGGTTAAGTTAGTACATTAACTTCCCGAGGTCATAAATTTTGCATATGATCTCCGTTTTAGGCATGCAATAGCCCATTGGAAAGGTATTTTTGAGAACTACACAAAATAAACATGTTCATAAGTTTGTTTGTCCTTTTTTTTTTTTTTTTTTTTCTGTTTTTAACATTGTATTAGAAAAGACGAGGAAAACTGAGAATTAAAAACAAATAACAAAGAGACCATTTCAGAGTGCAAAGAATCTGATCTTCATTTAAAATTCCCCCCATACAAATTCATAAATTTTCGAAATCTAAAAGTCTCTGTGTAGACTAGGGCCATGTATATGGTCTTTAGCTACTCTAGAACAATGTTACAATAGAGAGACTAAGCGCGAAAAATAAAAAAGAAAGCTGAGCCAAGATGGAATGGAGCAATGGTGGTGACTCACAAGGAGAAAACCTGCATATCAGAAACCGATTAGCGTTGAATAAAATCGAGCTTGAATACAACAAACTAACAAGTAAACATTCACCTTATGAAAACCAACAAGCTCATCCTCGCTTTATCTTCTCATTGCTTCGCAAGACCCCCTTTTGCCAATGATTCCATCAATCCCTATTGAATATGTAAAAGAGGAATGAAATGAAGCAGACCTCACAACACTCCAAGCATACCTCTCTATAAATTTTCTGCCAAAGTTTTTCTCTCTTAAAATTTTATTTTCAGAAAATTTCCCCTCCCAATGGCTATGCATTGCTTCCTTTAAATGGTTGGATGAGTAGTTAGGGTAGTTCTGGAACAAACTGGCATATGCGAACTGTCTTGAACTATTCAAAATAACAACATGAAACAACTTAATTTGGATAATTCGTTATTAACCTCACATATACACATTTGTTTTATGTTGTGTTTTGAGGTATCCACAAATACACCTTTTACTCTCCATGCTTACATCCATATAAGTTTTTCCATCTATTAGTATTCTGTCTCTCTTGTTTTTTCTATAGAGAGATGACATGTTGCATCTTGTCCTTCACTATTATCTAGATCATCGTTATTTTCCTCTGAAGAAGAACCATGAGTTTCAACAATATCATCTTCTTCAAAAACTGCAATGGTTAGTGTCTGGGACATTTTTTCCTTTTTTGATTTCGAAGCAACATATCCATTTAATTTCTCAGGTGAAAAATTCTTTTTAAAGACGTCCTGCCCCTCTCTTATGTCATTGCCATAATCCTCATGAGATACAACTGTATTATTTATCAATATTGTGCGTTTCACCTCCTGAACAAACATGCTGGAGTTTTGAAGACTAGTCTTCTTTTGTTCTGCTTTTTCTGAAGACTTAGGTAATATTTTGAGAGGGGAATCATTCCAGATACTTTCTTAGCCTGAAGAAATGAAGATATAGCTACACGATCCTTGGGAGAGAATGATATGTCCTCTCATTTTGTATTCACATATGCAACATTGCATTCAACCTGATCCATGAGTTGCTTCACTTGTTGTCGAAATATATCAATGTTCGTTATTTCGTGGAAATGCCATAAACGAACAAGGATTTTAAATGCTAACTTGGGGAAAGCTATATGATAGCTCCATTTCACTAAGTGTTCAACGAGGTGATGAAGCACATAATACACACACTCGTCTTGGAAGGCACGAGTTCTCAAAAATACTTTTGTTACCTTCAATGCCGTTGAAAAGTAAAAAAAATTCCCATATCCTCCAGTAGGTGTCCTGCCCAGTTCCTTACACTCTAGCATATCAAAAGTAAGGAAGCCACAAGAATAAAAATTCCTCTAGCAGATGCAAGTGTGTTTAACATTTTGGTACACCACAGCCTTAAAGGGGCATAGCATGCAACATGCACCAAACAAGTAACTACGATTACAATCTGAGCCATTGGATATGAAAGAGGCTGGAAGTCAACATTGTTGGCATTGGAACAAAGAAATTTAACCCAAAGTTCAAGGCAATTCATATATTGCGAGTTATAATCCTTCTCAAGCGCTTCCTTGGTATTTTATGTGAGATCACATCGCAAAACCATTCCCAATTGACTAATGAATGTAAATACATGCTGATAAGAATTTGACAAGTCCACTCCATAGAGTTCCACAACACAGTTCTTTAGGAACTCAATCTGTTGAAGGTTTGTTGTGTTGACAAGTTTGTAGTTTACTGCAAAAACCTTGTAGATACTTTTCAGGCAAGAGTCAAGACAATCAAAAACCAAATGGAGAATCATATATTGGGTAAATAAGAAAGATACAATAGAGAGTGGTCCTCCGCCACTACCCCAGAAGTGAAGTACAACCTTTACAATTTTGTGTAAATAAACAGGAAATGATGCCAAAGAAATAATTGAACATCTTACGCATTGAAGTGTAAATGAAATCATTTCATTATCAGTCATCTAACTCAGAACATGAAGAGTGTTGAAAAAATATGACTTGATGAGACCCTCAAAGTCCTTCCATCGTGGAGTGTCTTTAATTTCTAAAATTGCCTCCCTCTTTCCACTCAACAGAGGCATTCATAGAAATTTCCTGAATACATCATCAATCTCACCAAGAACAGATATCATGATTGCGTTAAAAGCATTGATGTTTACAGTTTTCAAAATTGAAGAAGTGTCGTATCTTCCCCCATCCCCATAGTGACATGCAGTTCTAAAAGCTTGCAGGAGGCAACAAAGAGCTCCTATGTTTTGTCTCTCCTTTATTTCTTGACACCAAACATCAACATGAGCAACTGTAAGGACCTTTTTTTACAAGGGATTCAAACTTTTGTTGTCACTCTCTTCTAGTTGACCAGGCTTCAGAAAACCTTCCTTGAGATTCCCATTGTCTTCTTCAAAGTTAGTTTTATATTCATGATTGAAGTGAAGAAGTTCCTTTTGAAGATTTAAATTAGGCCCACATAATAGTATGAAATTATGTTATCTGAAGTAGAGTAATATGAATAAAGTCAAGGTTGTTTGTTTGGGTGACAAGTTTATTATGTGGAAAAAGTCATGGCAATATGGTATAATAATATATCTTTTTCTTTTTGACACGGCGTGGAAAAGTACCAAAATCAACCCAAAAACATGATAATAATATTATTCTTAGAAAAATAGAGGCATCAAGATATCCTATGAGTGCAAAAATATGAAGGTTATGAATGAGGAATGGGATAGTAGGTATTTTGAATCATAGATCGAGAGCCATGATAGTTTCTATAGGAACCTTGCGCTAACAAATTGTAATGAACTTGATTCCATTTGAATGATCATGTAACTTTCCTTGAAAGTGTAGCGGTAACTCAACAAGAGTGCCTACAACTTTGCACAACAAATTGCAGAATGAGGGGGGATCTTGGAAATGCTTTGTCAGCTAAGTACTGTTGACAAAAATCGTCGTCAACAACTACCTCATCCTTGAAGGGTTGGATGCCATAGGACAGTTGATACTACTGGCTGACATGAAGATCTCATCCCTGGTGAATCCACCCGATGTTGTATGGCTATGGGTGTGGTTTTGTCGACAACCCCAATTGTTTGATGACCTCAAATGATATGAGTTTCTTCTGGCTACCACTATCAACAATGAACTACAACTGGGTCCCCTTCACCCACATATGTGAATGGAAGAGGTTCTCCCCCTCTTCAGAATCTACTGGTTGAATTGTTACGGTCGCGACAATAGAAGTAGGGTTTGCGTCGATGATCTTTCTGTTTTTCAATACTTTTTGTATTAGATTCCGAATCAGGGTTTGTCTCTGTTGGTCACTATAATTGCTTAATTGATTCAAACAATCAAGTGATACATAAATTGTCAACCCAGGGAAGTCTTTTTATTTCAAAGATAACCACGCACTATATATGCTCAATTCCAAAAGCAACTTAGAGTTGTAGTAAAGAAACTTATACTAATCACACTTGCTTGAATAAACTGAAGTTCTAAACTAAATCACAGGAAAGCAACTTCCCTATTGCAGATCTTAAAGATTAATCTAAGAATCCTGGATTACATTAGAATAACACTTGCAATAGGAAAGAACAACTATTCTGCAACCAGAGAACAAGACCCTTACTCTCAAACAGAGACTTCAGTACTAACACTCTTTCATGAAAACAATAATGTAGAAGACAGTTAACTCTATCTAGCAGAGAACAAGGCCATCTAGTTCCTTCCCTTCTAAGCAGGAGCCTTAAGCCCTATTTCTGTTTAGCACACTTGTGAAATTGAGGTTTACAGAGAACAGGATAGTCTGATCCATTCCTTTCTGAGCAGGGACCCTTAACCCAGTCTCTGGCTAGCACACTTGCAGGAATAATGGAAATCTACAGAGAACAGGATGTTCCGGTTCCTTCCTTTCTGAGCAGGAACCCTTAACCGAATCCCTGGCTAGCACACTTGTAGAATCTACAGAGAACATGATAGTCTGATTCCTTCCTTTCTGAGCAGGAACCCTTAACCCAATCTCTGGCTAGCACACTTGCAGAATTAAATGAAATCTACAGAGGACATGATGTTCTGATTCCTTCCTTTCTGAGCAGGAATCCTTAACCCAATCTCTGGCTAGCCTCATAAAATCATCACTTAAGATTGCTAATAAAAATAATTACGAATTTCACTTAATAAACTAAGACAGAGTCAGTAGTGTTTCA
>ML781742.1:184208-197046 GCA_009831015.1 Picea engelmannii | reverse complement strand
CATCTTGTACTTGAACATTTAAGTGGGGTAAAAGGAGGTTGCCCCCTTGAAGAGGCTTATTATATGAAATTATCTCTTTTTCAAGGCGTTGAGTACTTTTTCTGAGGATTTTCTATGCTATATTGATATTTGGTTCTTAACAGAATGCCTATGCAATTTTGCAAGATCTAGATGTAGATGATCTATGTTGCATGTTATGTTCTTGTCCAAAATAATTACAATATCTGAATCACTATCCTTTCCATATATCAATGCATATTCTATCCAAAACAACCCATGTTCATGCTCACTTCCTCTATCCTGGTACTCTAACACAAAGTAGTTTTCCAATACTTTCCCGAAAAATATTTGTCACTACATATCAATTGCTTCAAAGCATTGATTCTATGTCTATAGTAACGATTACAAGTGACTGGGTCCTTTATTATCAAGTAATCAATGTCCTTGTCTTCTAATGTTTCAAAATGCTTTCCATTTTTTCTGTTCCTATATAAATTCGTCAATGCAGACACCAATTCATGCAATTGATTCTTTGCACTTGTGAATGTGACAAAAAATAATTGAAAATGAAGTTGGATGAATTGTTGAAGAAATGATACATATGCTCAAGTGTTTGACCTTGGGGACCACCAATACTCTTTGTGAAAAAGAAGGATGGAACATTGAGGTTATGTCTTGACTCCAGACAACTGAATAAAGCCACTATGAACATAAAATACCCTCTACCCAAAATTGATGACCTCCTTGATCAACTAAGATGAGCAAAGCTATTTTCAAAAATAGAATTGAGGTCAGGATCCCATTAGGTAAGAATCAAGGAAGAAGACATCGGTAAGACAAACTTTAGAACTAGGTATGGACATTATGAATTTTTAGTGGTGCCATTTGGACTAACCAATGAACCAACTCTCTTTATGTGCTTAATGAATGGAATATTAAAAAATTATCTAGATATGTTTGTCATTTTATTCTTGGATGGCATACTTATCTATTATAAATCCGAGGAATAGTATGAGCATCACTTGAGGTTGGTGTTGCAAGTACTGAGGGAACATCAGTTGTATTCCAAACTAATAAATTGTTCCTTTTACCAAGAACATATCCATTATTTGGGGCACATTATTTTAGAAGAAGGTAAAGTGGTAGATCTAGAGAAAATTGAAGCTGTTAGAGGGTGGCCAACACCAAAGAATGTTTCAAAATTCATATGTTTTATGGGATTAGCTAGATACTGCATGATGTTTATAGAAGGGTTCTCTAAGATTGTTCATCCCATCACTTCTTTACAAAAGAAGGGAATGAAGTTTGTATGGACAATAAAGTGTGAAGAGAATTTTAATTTTTTGAAGGAATTACTTACTAGTGCACCTGTTTTGAAGATTGCTAACCTAAATGAGAATTTTGTGGTTTGTACAGATGCATGCAAAGAAGGACTTGGTGGAGTCCTCACTCAGAATGTGCATGTCATTAGATATGAGTCCATAAAGGTTAAAGAACATGAGAAGAAATATTCCACACATGATTTGGAGCTTGTTTCCATAGTTTATGCATTGAATATGTGGAGACATTATTTAATGGGGAATAAATTTGAACTAAGAACAAACCATAGTGGTCTGAAGTATCTTTTTGAACAACCAAATTTGAATGCCAGATAGACAATATGGATGGAATTTTTAAGTGAGTATGACTTTGAAATCAAGCATATCAGAGGGAAAGAGAACAAATTTGTTGATGCACTCAACATCAGGGTACATCTTATGCATGCTACAACCATTAGTATGCATCAGTCAAATTTAAAGGGAAAAAATTTGGATGTTGTTGTTACAGACCAGCATTACCTATAGGTAAAAGAGAGTTACAAAAAGAGATTGTACAATAGAAATTCAAAGGGTACGAGATTAAAGAACATGGATTAATTATGCATAAAAATAGAATTTATGTTCATAGTTCTGGGGAACTTAGGAACTTGGTGTTAAAATAAATGCAGAATGTTCCATATATCGGACATCTTGGTTACCAGAAAACAATTGTGGCAGTAAGAATCTAGTTCTTTTGTCCTGAGATGAAGAATGATGTTACTGATTACATTTCAAGATGTATGGAATGCCAGAGAGTTAAAGATGAGCATAGACACCCAGTGGGTTTGCTACAACCATTTCCAATTCCAGAGAAGAAATGGGAAGTGGTAACCATTGATTTTATCACTAAGTTTCCCAGGACAACAAGACAACATGATTCAATAATGGTAGTTGTTGAAATTGACAAAATATGCTCATTTTGTTTCTATAAAAATTGACTCATACAATAACTAATATTGTAGAAATTCACATGAGGGAGATTTCTAGGTTGCATGGAATACCTAAGGCAATTGTCTTAGATATACAACGTTTACATCAAATTTCTGGAGGGGATTATTTAAAGGGTTTGGTACAAATTTGAACTTCATCACAACATACCATCCACAGTCAGATGAACAAACAAAGAGGATCAACCAAGTAATTGAAGACATGTTGAGAATGTATGTGATGGATAAGCCATCTAAGTGGGAAGATTATTCACATTTGCTTGAGTTTTCCTACAATAATGGGTATCAAGGTTCATTGAATATGAGCCCATTTGAATCTTTTTATGGTAGAATATGAAATAATCCAGTGAGTTGGGACAACCTAGTAGATAGAGTGGTACTTGGGCCAAAATTTCTCAAGGATATGGAAGACCAGATGGTTAAAATACAACAGATTTTGAAAGCAACACAAGATAGACAGAAGAGTTATGCAGATAAGAAGATGACATCTAGAGAATTTAAAGCGGGAGAGCATGTGATTTTGAAAGTGAATCCCAATAAGACCTCATTAAAATTGGGAAATTCTACAAAGATAGCAACCATATTCTATGGTCCATTTGAGATATTGGACAAAATAGGGCCAATTGCATTGCTTGCTTCCATGGATGTATTATATTCTTTGTATGGTTAGAACTAGTGTCTATGTTTCATTGGGTACGTAGGGGGGTAGAGCGCCCCCTTGTGTGGGGGTTTGGGGGCAACACCCCCGAAATTTTTTTTTGGCAGTTTTTTGCATCCGTTTTGTTTTTTCGACACATGGCTTTTGTCGATGGTTTTCTATTTTCGGTTAAGGAAATAGGGTTGTTTACTAATACAAGTTATTGGATTAGGGTTTTGGATGATATGAGATCCTATATGTATATTTTATTGTAAACAATGTATGAGATGATTGATATAGAATATGTTGCTTTTCCCGGTTTGGGTTTCCAGGGGAAAAATCTATGTGTAATGTGTGTATTTTCCATTATATCTTTTCTGTTCTTTTATTGCAAAAAAAATTTGCAGTAAATAATTGTATAAGGTTAAAATCTATAGGATGTGCATAATGTATTTAATGTCTCTTTGATGATAAAATATGTGCATGATCCTAACCATATTATTGATTGGCATTTAATTCAGGTGGAGCCAAAGGGAGACTTTCAGGTCCAGTCGATGCACTTATTGGAAAAAAAGGTCAAAGTGCTCTGGAATCGAGTCATAGAACTGGTAAAAGTTTAGTGGACCTTCTACGGTCCTGAATATGCTACTTGGGAGGATAAAGATTCCATGCGGCCAAAGTACCCGTGACGTTTTGAAGAATTTTGAAATTCTGATTTCTGTTTTGTATATGCACTGAGGATAGGGCCAAAATAAGGTGGAGGGGAATGTAATAGATCGGATTTGAGTCCCCAATTTAATAATGCAATTTTTTATTTGATGAAAGGTCGGAGTGCCTATAAAACTGAAAGGGGCTGGAGTGCCTAGGAAAATGTAATGTTTTGAGCATTTTAATAATAAAAGTACATCGATACTTGCAATATAGACAAGGGCAAGAGTTATAGGGGGCTATGATTCCATAAGAAGGGGAGGAACCAAGGGATACATATTTATGATTTTTTTGATTAATTATGACCCAGATTGTGTTGGGGGGCATATGAGGGGGCACATGAGTTTCTTGGGGAAACCACATTGGCCTTGGAGTTCTTAGGTATTTAAACCTTGTTCCTAATTTCCTTGGGGTTTATTATTCATTTGTTGTTTTGGTTCATGCAATCAGGGAGTTGGGTTGGCCATTACTCATTTGTGAGCCAATTGTTTTTTGCAGTGATTCTTCTCTATTCCTCTCATCTTAATCATTTTGGTTTTTTCTGGGAAAAGAGGAAACGAATTGTTGAAGGAAAACAACCATGGTTGGTTTCCTGTAGGGAATTGCTGGTGTATTCTATCCATGAAATAATTCCTGAGTGCATGGATGCATTGGCATGATGAGAAACATTGTTCACAACTGTGAATCCTGAGAGTTTCGACATTGAGATTCTAGACTAGATGCATTGGAGCCCTGGAAAGAGGTGGGCAACCTGAGGGAATGCATGGTAGTGAAGGGGGATCATTCTCTTAGGTGGGGATAAAAGAGTTGGTGTACTTTGGATTGCTGTGTGTTGAGAAACCTTTGAGAGATTGAGTGATGACTAGTTTGGGACGATGAATGTCTCTCTGGAACCCATCCTTGTGGATTCATATCCCTGGATGAAGGGTTACCTACTATTGATCCTTGGAAAATCAATGTCTAAGGTAGGGTGGAACATACTTGGTTTGAAGTGAGTTGGTGATTGGTTTTGTTAAATATAAGTACTCTTTGTCATGGTGTTTCTTTTCTTATACATAATTATTTCCACTGTCTATTGATTATAATCTCTGAGATATGCAGTAATAATGTGCATGTATGTTGGTTATTGTTGTGCATGGAATATTGTTCTTTCTTTAACAATTAACAAGAATCTTGATGACTACATGTGTTATTTCATGCTTATTTATTTAGTTGTTGGTATAAGATATTCAAAATCAGTTCTAGAAGAGGTTCTAAAAGAAGTGTGATCCATCTTTGGTGGCTGGGTACATCACATATTGGTATCAGAGCATCTTGAAGGAAATTCTGGAAGTACGATGGCCTAGCCTTGGGGGGTGGGGATGTTGCATGCAACAACTATTCTCGGCATAGTTCGCGAGCACAAGAGGCCAAATTCTATGAATTCTTCACACATGTGTTGAAAATAGACTAATTGTTGATTGAGTGAGAGGCATACCTATGAAAATATCAGAGATATGACCATAGAAAAACCTTCCATCCAAACTGAAATATAGCTAAGTAAATATAGTTTTGACTAGGAAATTTTCCAAAGATAAATAGATCATAGAGCTGAGATTGCTCCAAAAACAAGAGAAAAATGCAAATATACTAAAATGTCTTCTTTGCATATATCAACTACCTTTCGAATACCAACAATCATAAACAAAAACCATCAAGAAGCCCACACATAAGAAACACATTTCCTTTGCACTGCTTCTAGATTATCTCCCTTTCCTTATAAATTGGAACAAAACAATTTATCATAAATCAGTGAAATATTGTGCACATTACGTAGCTTGTCATAATCAATGATGTAGAACTATTGGAAATGCATTGGTGAGGAAGTACACCAACGTAGGAGGATGACCCTTTTCTACTCTTTGCATAAGGATTGAAAGTAGATCATCTTAAATAGAACAAGTTCCACTTCTTCCATCCATACACCTGTGCAGAAGTGCATATGATATAGTTGTGATGACCATAGAAGTGTGGAAGCATACAAGAACGCCAATGCCAGACCATAAGTAATATGAATTCTTGGTGCAAGGATTCAAAGTATGGATTCTCTGCACGAGGATTGAAAATAGAGTAAGTACTTTCTTTGCGAAGTGCATGCCCATGAAAAACATCACAATATTACAACAACATAATTCTTCCTCCAAATTTCCTGTCTTGCCCCAACCAAGTGCGAAAATATTGTTGGGTATGTGTTATATTCTTTGCACAACTAGGTTTAGTGTCTGCTACATTGTGCTGGGCGCATAGGGGGGGATGCTATGCCCCCCCTTCGGGGGTTGCAATGGGGTGATAGCCCCCCTGCGTGGGGTTTGAGGGTAGTGGCCCCGAGATTTTTTTCCTCGAGAAACGTGTCACTTTTTTTTCCTTTTTTCATGTCGCCTCGATTTTCATGTCCATTGTTGGGCAGTTTTTCAGCACATGTTTTTTGTCGATGGTTTTCTATTTCGGGTTAAGGAATTAGGGTTGTTGACTAATCTAGTTCATTGGGTTAGGGTTTTGGATGCCACTAGATCCTATATGTATATTGTATTGTAAACAATGTATAACTAGGAATGAATATATACTATGATGGTTTTCCCAGTTTGGGTTTCTAGGGGAAAAAAATTATGTAATGTGTGTATTTTCCATTGTGTATTTTCTATTCTTTTATTGAAAATTTGTTTGCAGTAAAATATTGCACAAGGTTAAAATCTACAAATATTGCAAATGCAAACCTAAAAAAGCACAACAACTTGCAAGCATTAACACAATGGATCCTTCACACAACACTTGAAAATCGACCAAATCTTTCATATGACCACCGCATATTTGTGCTTGGTGCGGGAAAACACAACAAATAGTTATAAAAAATCCAAAGATATCGTCATAGAAAAAGCCTCCGCACAACCTGAAAAATAGCTTAAGTAAAAAATGCCCTTTGTCCAACAAATCTCAGAAACATAAATATAACACAACACAAATTGATTTAAGCCATGTGGATGACATGTGTCTACTAAAATTTCCTTTCCCCACTAGAATTACCTTCAAAACATGCATAATTATAAATCAAAATGCACTAGATAGTGCCTACCTTGTAAACCCAACAAAGTCAGCATGTTACAAATCACTAGGATATCATGCAAATTACATTTCTCATTACAATTCACAGGGCATAGGTGCGGAACTGCACAATGATAACTGACATAAATTCTTTGCACAAGCATTGAAAAATTCACAAGTGTTTCCTATGCTAGAGATATACCTCTGTGAACTACGGAGGTGTGCATCACATACCTCCACCAAATTCCGACATATGTTCATAGAAAAACCCTTCCGAAAACCTAGAAAAATGTTTCTGCAAAAAAGGATTTTTGACTAAGAGATTTTCCAAAGATGAATACACCACAATGGTGATTTTCTTCAATTTGCACTGACCAATTATTGGAACCACAAAGATTTGCAAGGGCACAATGATAAATGGGATAACATGACCACATAAGTATTGAAAATACACGATTCCTGACTCAACATGCCATAAATGACCTAGCCACCGTGGAAACCACATGTCTTGCCACAATCCATGGTGCAAAGCTATTGTAAATGCCAACTTGCGAAAGAACAACAATCCATGGATGCCAAATAATTGGTATTAGTTCTCCACACAAGAATTGGAAATAGACCAAATGTTTATTGCCCTAGGAAAAAACTTGTGTGAAGCACAAAATTTATAACTATGTGGAATGCACACAAAATGCCAAAGAAAAAGGCTCTTCACATAAACAACAACACATTGCACATCACAGTATTGGCCATTTTCTACAAACAAATTGTCTTTTTAGATTAGATGCATTTTTTCATATACCCTTGCACATTGTTTGTTTGATGCATTCCATGCCCCCCTCACATTTCCATTACTCTTCCATTGAATTAGGGAATCGGTCATTATATCATTTGTTGGTTTTTCTAGACAACAAGGATATAGAGACATTGCAATCATATCAATATGAACTAGGATCTTATTTCTTGAAAAAAATGCATCAGATTCCTAAATGTCCTTTTCCCCACATGAACTACCTTGAAAACATGCATAATTATAAATACAAGACACTAGCCCACCACTAGAAAATATTGACATCCTTAGTAGTATCTCTAAATCACTGCACCTACCTTACAAATCCAACCAAGTCAACATGTCACAAATGACTAGGATAGATGCAAATTGCATCGCTTATTACAATTCACAATGTGGAGGTGTGTAACTGCATGATGATAACTGTTAGAAATTATCCACACAAGCATTGAAAATACACAAGTGATTCTCGTGCTAGAGGTATACCTGTGCGAAGTATGGAGTTATGCAACATATAATTGCACCGAGTGTGGAAATATGTTCATAGAAAAATCCTTCTGAAAACCTAGGAAAATGCGCCTGTAAAAAGGGCCTTTTCACTAAGAGATTTTCCAAAGATCAATACACCACCAAGGTGAATTACTTTGTTTTTCCATGCTCAAATATTGGAACTGTGGGATGTGAAAGTCCATGACTATAAATGGGATAAGTTCATTGCACGAGAATTGAAAATAGACCAAATGTTCACCGTGCTAGGAAAAAATATGTATGAAGCACAAAAGATATACTCGTGCAAAGTGCATACAAACTGTCAAAGAAAAAGGCTCTGCACATAAGCAACAACAAATTGCACATCACAATATTAGCCATCTTCTATAGACAAATCATTTTTTTAGATTAGATGCATTTTTTAATATACTCTTACTCTTTCACATTGTTTGTTTGATGCATTCTATGCCCCCCTTGAATATTCGTTACTCTTCCATTGAATTAGGGAATGGATCAATTGTAACACCCCGTTTTCTCCCAAAACTATAATTATGTTTAAGATTTCATATCTTGTGATTTGTGAAGCATGTAATTATGTTTATGATTAATGAAAACACTAGACAAATGACTGAGAAGGAAGCCTTGAGTACTGTCCATAATACCATGGGTGGGACTAGGGAGGTGGAGTTGGGATGTTTTAATGAATAATTAGGAATCTCACCAACAATCCAACCAAAACTTACAAAACTTGAATGGACGATCTACCCAACGTACCTGGAATGTATTGACCCACTAAAATTGTTAATGGTGATCAAGTTGGGTAGTTGAGTAGTTATAACCACTGACTAATTTTATACTTGGAAGAGTGAAGGGTCAAAAATGACCTCATCCAGAAGGACACACAAGATTTTCCCCTTCAATTCGAGAGCCTAACATTGAGGGCTTGCTTATGATAGAAGTCATTAGGGATCCCAAGGGAAAAGAGAAAATTCCAATGAGAAAGAAGGAATGAGAAAGAAGGGGGAAATTTAGATAATTAGCACACAAGGGTTCAAGATAGAGAGCGCGTGGATGCACAAAAACCACCTACTCAGAGACATGATTCATCACACAGAAGAACATAGGACTATTACACACATAGTTGAGTCACATAATCACAAACAGATGGTGATGCAATGCGAACATGAGCTCACACACATGACTTAGAGAAGTAGAGAAGATATGGGAAGTTTTTCTGAAGAAAATAGAAATCTTTCTGAAGAATTTAATGGTCACCCTAGAATAGGAAGACCCATATCCAAACTGGAGCAACAAAGGACCATGAATTGGTGCTTACTAGAAAGAAACTGGCACTGGTAAGGGGAGGTCGTCGAGGGATTTTGTATAAGAGAAGGGTTGCTTTGTGTAGATGAAATCCAATTTAGAATGTGTCTGATAAATTCATGGAGGTCTTGAGCCTAGTGGGAAGAGGGAAAAACTTATGTTGTTGCCAGTGGAAAAGGAAAGTAACCTTCCTGATCCATTCCTTGACTTGGAAGTCAATTGAGATAGTCCCTTAGTGGTATCATGGCTTGGCATGGGGGTGTCATGTTGTAGAAAGGAATAGTGCAACATAGCCTATGGTTGGGTGGAAAGGCATTTCCCCTCAGTCAGTTGGCTGGTTGGGACCATTACTGAACAAATAATTTTTTGTACATGTAATGTTTTCTTGAATGTTTAATAAATGGTCATAGATAGTATTATGTTCACTTTAACTGGTTAAATGAGATGAATGAATGTTGAATTACTAAGTTATATGGCGTAATATAACCTCCTTTAATAGATAAATGAATTAAATGTGATGATTGTATGAGTAATACCAGTGAAGGATGATAACCTTGTATTTTTTCCCTATCTTTGAAATGGAAAATTTACAAGATATAGATATTCATTTGGGTGTTTAGGGCCAAAGTATTTATTTCCTATTGGAGAGTGGTTTAAGAGCACAAATGATTCGAGTTAAACCCTAGCATAAAGAGTCTAGGAAGGATGTGGGATTGTTAAGTTCTGGAACAAACCTTTAATCCTACTGAAAACCCTTATTTGAACCCAAGGGAATGATAGTCATTGATTTGGTGGAAGGAGAATATCCTGACCATTCGTTGGAGATATGGGATTCAGGAGAAATCCTATTGGAAGGTGGAACCATGAAGAAAACCCAAAGTTCTAAGTCTTGGTGAATCCCCGATGGGAGAAATCCAAGAGAAGATGAGTTATTGATCTATCATAGGTTAAGCCGATCAGATCTGGATCGTAGATGCCCTGGATGCTTAACTGATAAGTCTATTGGGAAGTAGGAGGTTGGAAAGATATGGAAAAAGTCTTAGGAAGGGTATCCGATGGGGAAATCCTAATACCGAAGACCTGAGGATGAGGAGGATCATAGATATATCAGTGTGGATGTTGATAGATTTTGAGCCGTTGGATCTAGAATGATCCATTCAGAAGAGGGATTCTTGTTAAGAGTGGCCTGTTGGTTAAATATCATGAAGATGTGGGTTCCAAGTGATCCCTGACCATTATATGTGACAATCTGAGGGTCGTCGGATCCATTGAAAAATTTCCATCGAAGAGGATTGATCGAGAAGTCTCACAATCACTTGGAGTGGGTGCATTCTGATGGTGCAAGGTCCCCAGGGGACAAGAGCCATCGATCCATGGGAGGTATTTGAATATAACCACAACTATAGATTGGTTTTATATCCCACCTGTCATTATGTTGAGTGGAGGATAAGTGAGGCATTAGTCGTCGTGTAGTTTGAGGCACGAATTTGATCCGGGTTATTGATTCCTTAACCCATAGACCGTTAGATATGATAGAAGTATAATTTTTGGAAAATTTTCATCGGGGATGGAAGGTGGGCTGTGTAAATTTCTCTCTCGATGGGTTAGGAACCCAAATTACCATTGAATTTTGATATGGTCAGGTTGGGTGAATCACAACCATCCGATATCCAATCGAGGATGTTTGCTCCATGGTTTGTGTAATAACATTCTGTCACGGAATTGTTGGGGGATGAGAGATAAGTATGAGGATTTTTCACAACTACATGTAGTGTAGAAGAAAGAAGATGAAGTCCTCATGTGAACCATGATGGATAAAGTTAGTTGTGGGTACAAATTTGAGACCTGAGGATTAATGAAAGCGTGAATTCGACATCCTGCCAACCTAAGAGAGTTTATGGGGTCGGGTGTGTTACATCAATACACAATTTCTTGGTTTCTCTAGACAACAAAGATATGTAGGCAATGAAACCATATCAATATCAAATAGGATCCCATTTATTGCATGAATTGCATTAGAGATTCCTAATAGGCGCAAGATATGTCTTTCGAAAATGCAACTATCTGCACCTTCAATTGTAAATGAAAATGAAAGAGCACTATGAATACATACATTTTTGCATACGATAAATGAAAAAAGGGTTAAATAAAACACCAGAACTAACTCCAATAATTCACAATACCTACACTCTACATAAATCACACACTATTAAACACCAAGGACATAAAGTAATTTCATCTTCCCAAGAAACATAAATCAATATCACAGACAACTGGTCAAAGACGAGCTTCAACTAAGAGATGGACAACCTGGGCTTCTTCAACAAGTGTTGTAGACAATTTGTAAACATAACTCATAGGAAAATTTTCCACTCCTTTAGGATATCTCCATAGCATAAAAAAATTGCAAAATAGAAAGAACAATATAAGCCTAGAACAACACACCTTTGGGCTAACAAAAAACCCAGTGGGAACAAAAAACCCCCCTCAAAATATGATGCTAACAAGAAAAAAATGATAACATTTTCAACTACTAAGATGATGTATCACTCACTCCTAGAATGTCCCTCAATGAGACAAAAAAAAATTCGGTGAAGGGATTTGTGAATATGTTTGCCACCTTCTCTGAAGATGGTCATAAATGCATATCAATGATTCCATCTTGAATCTTTCCTCAAATAAAGTGCATATGAACCTCGATGTGATTGGTCCAATGACTTTGAACTGTGTCTCTACACAACTTGAGAGTACTCTGATTATCACACCATATAACTATTGGAAAATCAAAATGAACTCCCAACTCTGTAAGAAAGTGATGCAACCAAATAACCTAAGTAGTAACATTCATTGCACCCCTGTACTCTACCTCTACTGACGATAAAGAAATTGTTGATTGCTTCTTATTTGACCAACAAATAGGTATTTATCCAAGGTAGAGGACATATCCTGAAGTGGAATTGCGATCAATGCTATCACCTCCCAATATGAGTCTCTGTAACCAACAAGATCCAAGGAATATCCTGCTGCATAATTTATACCAAAATTGGTAGTTGATCTGGATTATTTTCGGCACGAAATGAGAGCGGAGATATAATAAAGAAATGCACAAAGATATTGCAGATATTCAATAATATAACAGAAATGTATCAGAGATGAAACCATAAACATAAATATACAGTAATACACGATTTCTATTAATCAAAGAAATGTACATAGACTGTAAAAATACAGAGTGAAAGACTCGCTAGAATGGTGGCAACTTATCTCCGAGAAGAGATGTGACGGCTACTCGCATTCGCAAGAAGATGATTACAATGAGGCTCTGAAGGCCCTTTTACAATAAACAGGAATGAAAAAATTCCTAAACATCCAAAAACCTAACCCTAGGAGATGAAGCACCAAAATTCATGTGGGCCCCGTTTGGGTAAGTTGGTGCATCAACTTCCCGGGGTCGTAACTTTTGCATACGATCTCCGTTTTAGGCGTGTGATAGCTCGTTGGAAAGGTA
>ML781742.1:145961-175535 GCA_009831015.1 Picea engelmannii | reverse complement strand
CCATTCTGGGTATGCAAATTTCTCTTATGTATTTCTCTAATATTTCTTCTCTGCAATGCCACAGGTCTGATCAAAATTGGATGTGCCAAGTGGAATTTATGGTAACTTCCCCACAACTTTCCAATTTTTGGCCTTTCCAGGAGACCTCACTTGTATAGTGTTCCCCGCAAAAAATAATTGATATAAAATTACAAAACTCGCACCCAAAATACTAAAAACTATCCACGATCCAATGCAACCAGTCCCACACAATTTGGATACTTTAGGAAGAAGTTATGATTGTTTTACCTGGAACACCTTCTTGAGACTAGTCAATAGGACTAGTCATATACCCTATCTTACACAGGGTGTATCTACAAATTTAAGATGAACCAGAAGATGAAATTTTTACCACAGATACATTACTAATTTATGTAAATGGCCTCCAGATTTTAGGGTCTAAAACATTACAGAAACGTTTTTATAGTGAAAATTCCGCAATGACTCATTTCAGGATGATTCCAGAACCCTATCTTGTACAGGCTGTATCTCCGAAAGTATAAGGCCTCAGGAGATGAATTTTGAACCCAACCTACCTTGATCTGTCTTCTAAATATCATCCAATAGGTTCCTTCTGAAACATTGTAGAAAAGAAGTTATAGAGAAAATTCCATGGTGTCTCAAATGCAGCAGCGAAACCCCAAGACCTTGAGCTCTGATACCATATGTTAAGAACCAAACATCATTATAGGGGTAATAAATAACATTACTAATCTAATATGCCCCAATTAAGGGGTAATGAGCCAATATTAGGGCTTAACAACTTCCTCCCAATGGGGGTTTCCTTTAGCTTTTGAATAAGACCGAGGATCTGATCCAAGTACCATATAACAATAAATAGGCAGAAATGGATCCACGACAGTAAAAGCTTGAAGAGGCTCCACAAACTGAGATCTGGTTCTCCGTGGATCGACATGATCACCCACTAGATCACTTGCTGCATGAAGAGTCTATTGTGTCCATCGTGGTCGATGCTATGGAAATGAAACTTATTTCTACTGATAAGAAATATCATATATATCATATTCATATATCTAATCAGAAATATGATTGGAATAAGTCTTAGGAATTTTTGCAACTAGTGACGGTGGAGATAGAGGTGTGGACCACTCCGAAAGTACCTGTGAAGGACCCTATTCAAACTTAACATTCCTTTGAATGAATAGTGTATATGAATTTGTATATAATAAAATGTATCCCTTCACTCCATATGGATATCCAAGAAAAATACACTCCTTACTATGATCTTCCATAGCTTTCCTCTTATCGGAAGGGATCCTAGCACATGCATGGGAATACAAAATTATGAAGTGAGCGACTTATGGTTTCTTTCCATTCCAAGCCTCATATAGAATGACTCCCTTGAATAATTTATGAGGAACTCTATTCTGAAAATAGGATGCACAATTGATATATTCAACCCATAACTTTGGATGTAGTGCTCTATCCTACAACATACAGTTGGCCATCTCTTTCAATGTCATGTTCTTTCTCTCTGCTACCCCATTCTGCTATGGAGTATATCGAACTATGTGTTGCAACTCTATACCTGATTCTGAACAAAGATGGTCAAAATACTTATTCATATATTCTCTTCCATTGTCTGTACGAAGCTTCTTAATCCTCTTCCCTATTTGGTTCTCAACTATATGCTTGAAATCTTTAAGACACTCAAAGACCTCATATTTAATTTGAGAAAGTAGACCCATGTATATCTTGAAAAATCATCAATGAAAGTAAGAACATACTTAGCTTTATTGATTGATGGGTGTGGGAAAGGACCTGTAATGTCACTGTGAACCAACTCTAAAAGTGATGATGCCCTCCATGCTTTACCTATGTTGAACTTCTCCTTGGGATGTTTGCCTAGTATGCAGCCCTTAAAAACTCCATCTGTGTACTAAATGTGGGGTAATCCATCTACCATTCCACCCTTACTAAGATGATATAAATATTTAAAATTGAGATGCCCAAACCTCTCATGCCACAACTTGGACTCTTCATTAGCATTTTTTAGAAGAGATACATTATCATATTTATGAGTGAAGTGAGAGAAGGTGTAAAACCTGGAATGGTGATTAACCTCACCAACGACAATTTTTGAACCATATGACAAATCAAAAATAATAACCAAGTCCATAGTGAACTCCACCTTCTTCCTTGAACCTAAATGAGTGATTTGATAGATGGAGAGAAGATTCACTAAAAGCTTTGGAACATGAAGTACATCCTGAAATCATCCATGGTCTAGATCAACTCTACCCCTTCCACACACCTCTGTCGAAGAATCATCTCCCATGAATATCGGTGGTCCGAAATAAGTCTCCAAGTATGAGAAAAATCTATCCGATGAGGCCATGTGATGGGTAGCCCCTGAATCAAGCACCCAAGCATTAGGAGAATATGAAATAGCAAGTAATGCATGACCATTACCTCTTTATGATGATGGATTTTTCCTTGCATTATCTGGAATACAATCCTTGAGGTGATGTTGCTCAAGTGTTTGTGCTATGAGATATATGGCCTTTTTCATGCAAGAAATCTCAGGATGGAACCCCCTGCTAAAATAGGAACACTTTGTCTTCTCCTTCTTGCATTTTTATGCCTTGGAAATTGAACTCGCATCTGTGGACGTTTTTTTACCTTCCTTCTTTTTCTCTTGGCCCTTATTACCCTCGTTCTTTTGCTTATTCTTCTTTGAACTTCCTTGAGCTATAAGCGCATGGGGATTGGAATTATTAAGTGCCCCTATTTGGATGAGGTTTGATTGCTCATGGATAAGTGACTCCATGAAATCATATAGGGATGGCATCTTCCATGTAGTTCCCATAGCTAACTCGGTAGTATGAAAAGAAGAAGTGTAGACAAAACACTCTGGTCCTAGTTTTGTTAGAATTGAAAACATTAACTGTTCATCTTTCTTATCAATACCACAAGCCTTAACATGAGAAATACAAGTTTTAAACTTACAAAATTAGTCTTGTAGGGTATCATAATATCTTGGATTTAATGCATGTACATCATTCTCCAGTTGATGACCTCTTAGATTGTCTTGCTTTCCTAGTAAATCCTTCAACTTTATCCAACCATCGTTAGGAGTCTTGCAAGTATCGACATGAAAGAGGATATTTGGAGAGATGCTCAAGCACAATATCCCATAGGATCCATCCATTCTATTGAAGTATTTTTATTTCTCTATGGATGAATTAGGCTCAACCTTAGTCCCCACGGTGATCCTACAGAAACCCTTACTTCGAAGTAGAAGCTCTATCTTGGGATTCCACTCAAAGTAGTTGAAGGCTGCCAAGATCACTAAAGAGGATGGATGATCCATAGTTCTCTATGGGCTATCCAATATGATATATAAACCTGCAATAAAAGTGAATACTCCCTCACAATAATGGCTCCGATACCATGTAGGATTAAACCACAATCCAAGACCTAATTGTGAGAAGGAAATACTACAGTAGCTAATTACAAAAGAGAGAGAGGAGAGAGAAAAACATAATCAATCTTCACACATAAGAGACTGAGAAACCAACTCTATTCACAATGTATTAATTCTTAATAATGAGTACAATATATAGGACTCTCCACATGAGGAGTAATGCACACTAGGTTGGGATTTCCATGTGCATGTTTAAGTAAAAAAGTAACTTCTCCTAATAACAACAATTAACTAAAGTCAAAAGTTGCTAATAAAAAGAAAAGGTAAAAAAATATAGGTGCGAAACTCTACATGAAGTCAACATGCATTCCATAATAGAAAAAATCTCCTAGAATAAGACTAGAGTCCAAGAATGGAACTAAAGACCTAACCGAGTGAGAATTTGCTAATTATGGAGAATCACTAAATAAGTGAAGTGAGTTAAATCCAAGTATTAGATGGGTAATGCGCACTTCCATAGGAGGCTAATATTCTTACTAAAGTGCGCTCTATAGCCATGAAATAGGAAATATCTCCTAAAATTAAGGAAATATGAATTATCTCCTAAAAAATAGGAATTTTCCTATTCTATAGCCATGAAATAAGAAATATCTCCTAAAATCAAGGAAATATGAATTATCTCCTAAAAAATAGGAATTTTCCTAATGGTGGCTAAAAAATAGGAATTGGCCTAATGGTAGTTAAAAAATAGGAATTTTCTTAATGGTGGTTTATGAGCCCATGGTTTTGGAAACCCATGGTATTTTCCCATGGTATTACATATAGGAATCCACCGACTAAAAATAGAGCTGCTATAAATAGACATGTTATAAATAACAATCCTCCTAAATAGTAGGAAAAATGGAAAAAATGAGTATGTCACTAAGTATGTAGTTGAGCATGTACCCCAACAACATGAGGCTTTTTTCCTGTACACCTTTAATTGTTTTCAGCCTACACAATTTCTGTAACAACACTTGGCCATCCTAACTTGCTTCTGAAAAAAACAAAATAACAACCAACTCCCAATTCTATTTCTCATATACAACACACCCCAAACAAATTCCAACCCACCATTCCAACCAACAAAAAAATAGAGGTAACTGCACTATGCATTCGACACACACTATTGAACAACAACAATTCTATTTCGCATATAGAGCACACCCAATTGTTTTCCAACCCACCATTCCAACCAGTAACAAAACAAAACCTAGTTGCTCTTGTATGATAATACATAAATTAATATGGCAACAAACTGCATAAGAGAAAGATACTAGATGCACATATTTTCTTATCCACTGACATAGATTTGCAGAAGCCCAAATTCATATGTCCCGTAACTCGGTAGTTGCAACACTTGCAAGTTCACAAGAACGGCATGTTTCTGGCTCATAGCAGACTATATCATGATAAAAAACATAGAATTCAACAATTACAACAAAAGAACTCAATTAAAACTCCTTTCAATCCTTAAAAGTTCTCACACAAAATCATGTCACACAGTACATAAAAATCCCTTCAAAATTTATAGATTGTACTAAATTTAAACATATACATATATCGTAAAATGATATATATATATATATATATATATATATATATATATATATATATATATATATATATATATATATATATATATATATATATCATTTTACGATATATGTATATGTTTTCATTAAATTTATAGATTGTACTAAATTTAATGAATACATATACATATATGGTAAATTTATATATCGTATAATAAATACATATACATGTTGTTTGGCTCATAGCTTTAAATGTCCCTAGTCAACAACTGACACAGTGGCAAGCTTCAGAAACTGAGATCGTCTCGAAACTTTGAGACTCGTACATGCACTCGTTCCAACCATCCACTAAAGCTGCATAATTAAATTTCCTATTGAATTCTCGTCATTGCCTCGACAGTAAGATCATGTTTTGAAGGACCAATAAGAAACCAGGAAAAAAAATTGAATTGCTCGCAACAAAGTTAAACTATTGAAAAAAACAAGAAATTTTTGGTCAATGCAAAAACAAAATCACAATCAAAATAAAAACGATTTCTATAATCCCAAGCCTTCAATAAGAACTAAAAATATAATTTATATACTAATACTTCTTTCTTTATACATGATAAATCATTTAGATATCACCAATGAGTTTTAAGATTGAAAGTCTTCTTAAACGAAGCAAGTGTTTCACTATAGAAAAGATACAAAATGTCAAATTATGTTTCATTTTATAGAAAACATTAAAAACATTGCTAGATTTATAAGGATACCATCCCATCCATAGATTAAATAGATATTGATATCACAACCATAAAGTAGGTAGGCAAAACTTTTATCTCAAAGATAACATCTTCAACTTCAAATCCAACATAGTTTGGTTATGCAATGACATAGTAATACAATGGGTAGAAAAGGTAGAAAAACATTAGACCAAACCCTATTTTTAAAACTTCTATTTACACATTGTTTTAATTAAAAAATTCAAATAAAAATAGTAAAATCTTCAACTTCAAATCCAACATAGTTTGGTCATGTAATGACATAGTAATAGACTGGGTAGAAAAACATTAGGCCAAACATTATTTTTTAATTTCTATGTTAAAGGTTTACACATTGTTTTATTTAAAAAATTCAAATAAAAATAATAATTTGTGATTTTAGGTATTTTTAAAATTTTTATGACATATTGTTTTATTTAAAAAATTAAATAAAAATAGTAGTTTGTGATTTTAGGTATTTTTTTTAATTTTTATGACATATTGTTTTATTTAAAAATTCAAATAAAAATAGTAATTTGTGGTTTTATGAAAGAGTTGATTTCTTTATGAAGTTGTGATTGCCATAAATTAACCTTACAATATTTTTTATTATCAGCTTGTGCTTATGTGCCTATGCACAAAATATTTATATCCATGTCTTTAAGAGGTATTTGAAAACATCTTTAAGACTGTCGTTGTTACATCAAATTTAGATGGTAGATGTGGTGTACGTCTTTTGCAAAAAGGACACACTATTACTGCAACATTGATAGAATATGAAAATAACATTAAAAATATAAGGTCAACGTAGCAAGAATAAAAAAGAAATATGCTCATGAAATATACATAAATGACAAAACAATGCACACTCAAGTATATTACAATTGCAAATCCAAAATTGGAGGAAGAGAAAAAAAAAAATAGTGTTTCATTGATAGAATGATAGATGGATGAAATACAAGAGAGTAAAACCCTTTCTTATATGAAGAGAAAGTAAAGACGTAACTTGTTGCTCAAGTTACCATTATGGCATGCTTTAGCTTTTATTTAGTTGATTAATATTAATACATTGTTTACATATTTTAGGTTTATTTCACATAAATGGCCTCATACAAATTGTAATGGCATTACGCAAGAGTATGGAGATAAATGTATATGAGAATAGCAAGAGTGTGGAGATAAATGTGTATGAATATATAAATTATTGTGCAAAAGAATAACATAATTGTATATGAATAGATAAATTATTGTGTAAAAGAATATATATATATATATATATATATATATATATATATATATATATATATATATATATATATATATATTGATTTGAGAAAGTATGTCATAAAGAAAGTGAGGTAAGGTTGGATAAAAATTAAGATGTGTATTTTTTATTTAAACAAATTTGATATTAAACATTATTTTTAATATCTATGAATCATTATTTTTTGAATTAAATAATAAAGAGTAGAGGAAGAAAACCACACAAAGTATCAAGCATCTAACGGGTATCCAACTTGAGCTATAACATACATTTCAAAAGTATGCATCCATGTTGTGGTGTTTAAGGAGGCATTTAGTAGTTGAGGTAAGAGCTAGGGCCTTGGTGATAATTTAGGTGGTTATTGAGTGTGTTTATCAATTCTGACCATTGACTTAGTACATATTAAGAAAACATATCATTTTTATGCTCTTAATGATTTTATTATTGGAATTTAAGTAATAACTATTATTTTTCATTTATCGTTGGCTATTTCTTCCACATACAATAGACAACCCTTATGACAATGATGAGCATGGGAAGAGTCAATTTCAATAAGAGGACTTTCAACAATAGTTGCAATAGGAAGTGATTAGAGCAAAACAAAATTCTCAAAAATTTTAGAGTGACTTTCTCTTAGGTTTTCTAGTGCACTTGGGGAGTTTCTCACAACAATGGTAGGTCTTTCACACACAATAGTAGTGGGAGGCCAAATAACAAGTAACCAACTAACCTTAGAGAAATTCTCTAGGAGTCAATTTCAATAAGAGGGATTTCAACAATAGTTGCAATAGGAAGTTATTAGAGCAAAACAAACTTCTCAAAAATTTTATGAGTGACTTTCTCTTAGATTTTCTAGTGCACTTGGGGGGTTTCTCACAACAATGGCAGGGCTTTCACACACAATAGTATTGGGAGACCAAATAAAAAGTAACCAACTAACCTTAGAGCATTTCTCTAGGAGTCAATTTCTATAAGAGGACTTTCAACAATAGTTGCAATAGGAAGTGATTAAAGCAAAACAAAATTCTCAAAAATTTTAGGAGTGGCTTTCTCTTAGGTTTTCTAGTGCACTTGGGGGGTTTCTCACAACAATGGTAGGTCTTTCACACACAATAGTAGTGGGAGACCAAATAACAAGTAACCAACTAACCTTAGAACAATGCTCTAGGGGTCATAGGAGGTATACCATTAGCAAAGTGCCAATCACTAGATTTTGCATGTCAACAATTTAACAAAATCCCTCTCATAATTGCTATAAAGAGGGATTTGTTGGCACTTATGACAACATTAATAAGAAATCATAATCCAAATAGTAGTGAACCATTTTGGAAGGGATTTGAGACTTTGAATCCATTTTTTGGCGAGATCATGATAAAGCAAACAAGGTGCCAAAGGAAAGCAAATTCTAGAAAAGTATTAGATGAAATGTCTATAGAAGGAAAACTGCAAATATTCATAAACTCACTTTTGGGAAAAACTATCACCTTAGAGATGATGAGTATGAACTCCATAGCGAATGTAAAGGATAAGATCCAATATAAATAGGCATTCCCTCCAACCCATCAATGAATGATCTTTGCTAGCAAGAAGTTGGAAGATAGTGTAATGAACCCAACCCCAAGTTGGGTCATGCCACTGCTAAAAACAACTTGATAAAAATTCTAATATCGATTTTAGATGCGAAATAACACACAACATGACATTCAAACTCATGGAATTCTCTATACTAATTAAAAAACATAAATTCAGTTACTTTAAATGTGCACAACAACAACTAAACACATACAACAACATTGGCCACATAAATAGAGATTCAAATGCATCATTCTACTCACAACAAGCAACAATAACCAAAATAACTCAGAGTAAAAATGCAAAACAACTATATCAACATTTAATATAAATGAACACGACAAATAAGAACACTTATCTTAGTAAATATGCAACTCGCTATAGAGGACATATGTTCCTCCCAACCATAGACTTGTTGTTCCAGTTCTCAACAACAAGTCACCCCTGATCTGGGGCTATGAATCCATAAGAGACGACTATCCCTAAGGTTGGATAATTCCCCCCTCTCAACAATCAATTCCCACAACTAATTCTAGTCCACCAACTCTCTTCCCAACAACCCACACAACCCAAGGATGGGATCCCCCTTCACTGCTCATAGCCTCACAAGCCTTTTCACTCCCCTCCATGGATCCAACACAAGTTGGATAGGAATCTCTCTACTAGGACTCCAAGAATATACAACCGCAACATGAATTCACACAATATCCAAATACTTGCTCTCTTGACAATTTCTTGAAAAAAAAATTGCTCCCAGGGCCACAACGTCCCTTCTCATGAAATTACAGCTCCAAAACAACTATCATACACGCCCACTATGGCTTCTGTCAAGATTCAACACTCAAAACACCCTTGTCCAAAAATATGCTTGTAAAAACTTATCTCCTTCCCCATACAAATTTCCTTCTTCTCCCATGCTTCCTTGACTCACATCCTTCCCAAGGTTGATTGTACTCATCCCCCATGCTCTCAATAACTATGGGATGTGACTTCTCACACCCACCCTCTTACATCAATTCAATGACTGGGCTCTAGAACACTCAACATAAAATAGAAGGTTCAAAGTAAGGATAATTTAGAAATATGGTTTTGGGTTTAATAGATATGGGTAAACTCTCCCCCCTTGGACCCCTTCTCTCTCTTGTGGATTCTAAGCTGCCAAATATCTGTCCATGTCCATTTGCGGCCGACAATAATTTTTTATTTGTTTTATTCAATATACATCATTTACATATTACATCTATTTTCCCATGAACATACATCATTTTACAATACACATTGCTAATTCGGGGATTAAACATGGGGATGTTACATTCTCCTCCCCCTACAAACTACATTATACTCAGTGCACATCACCATACAATTTACACATTGACATATATAAAGTGTTACATCAAAATACTTTGTTAATTCTGCAACTTAATGACTCATGTACCAATTCCAACCAACAACTATTTTTTCCCCTCAACCCGCACATCCCAAGGAATGGGATCCAACATTAGTCAAATAGGAGTCTCAGAGTTATGGCTCTAGGAACTCTAGTTGCAAAAATGTAGTCTTCATTCGCTTATGTACAAATGTACAATCATTTTTCTTCAAAATTTGCAAACAATTTTGGGTATGTTTCCTGCATGGCTTCCTCGTGCTCCCACGTAGCATCTTCAGGACCATAGTAGGTCCATTGAATATTTACCAAGACGATAGATTTGTTCCCGAGCACTTTGAATTTCCGGTCCAAGATATGTACTGGTTCCCCCTGAAAGTCCCCTTCGTGTTCCACCTAGATCACAATCCAATCAATCACATGGTTAGGATTAGGTACATACTTTTTTGATAAAGATACATGGAACATGTTATGAATTCTCATGGGTGTAGGTAATGCTAGAATGTATGCAACTAGGCCTATCCTTTCTATAAATTCAAATGACTCACAATATCTTGCTGCTAACTTTGGGAAACTTCCCGATTTAAACGATCTCCTCTTGTATTTAAATTTTAAATACACATTCTCTCCCACTTTGAATTCTTTGTGTTCTTCTTTTAACGACATAGCTCTTTTGGCTGTCTTGTACAACTTTCAAATTATGCTTGATATTTACCATCTGCTCTTCCATTTCCCTTAACAATTTTGGCCCAATAATGCCTTTGTCTACTAGGTTATCCCAACTCACCGGTGTGTTACATTTTCTGCCATACAATGCTTCAAACGAGATCAAATCCAATGATTCATGATACCCATTATTTTAAGAAAAATCAAGTAAATGGATATAGTCCTCCCACATAGAAGGATTTTCTATTACAAACATTCTCAACATATCTTCAATTATCCGGTTAATCCTCTCTATTTTCCCAACAGATTCTGGGTGATATGTTGTATTGAAATTCAATTTGGTCCCAAATCCTTTTAATAGCCCCTTCCAAAAATTGGAAGTGAACTTGGGATCTCAATCCAACACTTTTGACTTAGGCACACCATGTAGCCTAACAATTTCTTTCATATAAATTTATGCAATATTTGTTTCCTTATGATTTATTTTCACTGGAATGAAATGTGCAGCCTTTTTAAGATTGTTCACCACTACCATGATGGAATCATGTTTCCTTGTTGTCTTGGGAAATTTGGTAATGAAATCAATAGCAACAACTTCCCATTTACATTCACGAATGGGAAATGGTTGTAGCAATCCCATTGGATGTCTGTGCTCATCCTTTATCTTCTGGAATTCCATGCATCTAGCCAAATAATTAGTTAGATCTCTCTTCATACTAGGCCAAACACATTGGCCTCTTACATTTGTAATAGTTTTCTGGTATCTTGGGTGTCCAACGTACGACACATTGTGCATTTCTTTTAAAACTAAATTTCTCAATTTCTAATAATTGGGAACATATACTATGTTCCAGAATAAGAAGAGGATTCTATCCTCTTCTAGCTTGTAATCTTTATATTTCTGTGTACATTATTCTATTGTAAGCTTTCTTTAACTTCCACATAATGTTGGTTTTCTATTACAACTTCTAAAATTATGTCTTTTAAATCTGTCATGTACATACTAATGGATATAGCAAGCATTTCATGCACCCTACTGCTGAGTGCATCAACCACCTTGTTCTCTTTTCCATTTATATGCTTGATAACAATTTTATATTCACCGAGAAATTCCAGCCATCTAGTTTTCTTAGCATTTAGTGTTGGTTGTTCAAACAAGTATTTCAGACCACTATGGTTTGTCCTCAATTCAAATTTTCTTACCATGACGTAATGTATCCACATTTTTAAAGCATGTACTATGGCTTCTAACTCTAAGTCATGTGTGGCATAATGTTTTTCATGCTCCTTCAATTTTATGGATTCATAACATATTTATACATGTCCATTTTCTATAAGGACTCCACCAAACCCCTCCTTGCATGCATTTGTGCACACAACAAAATCCTCATCTGGATATATAAATTTTAAAATGGGTGCATTGGTTAGTAAATCCTTTAAGCATTGAAAATTTTCTTCACACTTGGTACTCCATTTGATTTTACTCCCTTTTTTTCAAAAGATGTTATTGGGTGTGCAGTATTGGAGAATCCCACAATTAATCTCTTGTATTAACTAGCTAGACCCATAAATGATCTAACCTGTTAAATGTTTGTTGGTGATGGAAAATTTTTGATTGCCTCGATCTTCTCTGAATCCACTACTATGCCATATTCACAAACAATGTGACACAAATAATGGATATTCTTTTGATAAAAATGCATTTACTCAACTTGGCATATAATTGGTGTTCTCTCAATACTTGTATCACCATACTCAAATGTTTCTCATGCTCCTCCTCTGTCTTGGAATATATAAGTATATAATCGAAGAATAAAATGATAAACTTTTCCAGGAAATATCTAAACACCCCATTCATCATACACACAAATGTAGTGGGTGCATTTGTCAACCCAAAGTGCACCATGACAATTCGTAGTGTCCATACCTTGTTTGAAATCTTTTCCTTCTAGTATCTTCTTCTCTGATCCTTACTTGATGATAGATTGATCTCAAGTCAATCTTGGAAAATATATTTTCTCCCTTCAACTGATCAAAAGGATCATCAATCCTTGACAAAGGATCCATGTTTTTGATTGTAACCTTGTTCACCTATCTGAAGTTAATACACAACCTCAATGTTCCATATTTTTTATTGAAAAAAAGAACTGGGGCACCCAAAGGAGGAACACTTGGGCATATGTGCCCCTTCTTCAATAACTCTTCTACTTGCATTTGCAATTCTTTCAGTTCTGGTGTGCTCATTCTGTAGGGCGTTTTGGACATTGGGATAGCTCCAAGCATTAAATCAATAGAGAAATCAATGTCCCTCTTTGGTGGGAATCTTGGTAATTTCCTAAACACATCTTCATACTCCTCCAAGACTAGATAGTATTCAAGACTTGTCTCCTTATCTTTCATTGGCTCTTCCATATGGGCTGCATATATTTGGCACCCTTTTCTAAAACTTATTTTTAGCTGCAATGTTGAAATCTCTTAGACAAACATAGGCCTTGGAATATCTTGCATTGTCCTTGAATTCCCTTCCTCATCAATACATGTGAAAGCCTTGTTATAACAATCTATGATAACATGATGCTTTTCTATCCAATCCAAACCAATCAAGTGGTCATAACACCCAAGTGATATGATCAATTTTTCCTCAGTTTTGACTCCATTCATGTTTACTGAGAAATCTTTAACAAGGTCATTGATTCTTCTCTTGGTTCTAGTAGCTAGCTGAACTAACCAATACTTTTCATGATTACATTTCTTCAATTTATATATTTCAACTATATATCTTTGACTAGCTCCATAATCAATAAAAATAGCTATGGGTTAATTATCAATCTTACCTTCCACTTCAATCATGTGGGATTGATTGTCTACTTGTCTATTGTCCAAGGATGCATATATCCTTGGCATTCTTTTTCCCACATCATCTACTATGTCCTCTTGCTTTTTATGGGACAAAATCTCACAGGGATCCTACTGAATACACAACAAAATTTCCTTAGGACCTTCATAATGATCCTAGACAAAAAAATGTGTAGATTCCTATGGTTTTCTAGATACAAGCAAACTCTTTTCCTTTTAACCAAGAAGGAGGTTGAACATGCCTTAGATTGACAACTGTCCTCACGTGTCCTAGCTGTTGCAACTCCTGAGATCCATATCCAACTCCTGTAATCTGCTTCCTGTAGAAACCACCACCTATCCACTATTCTTCTAATGTTAGGAAAATCAAATTTACTAGATATATTATAATTTATTACTCATAAGATCAGATCCAATTCATTTATGAATAAAGAACAAATAATATGGAGGAAAACCAATGATCTATTGATTAAAACATAGAGAATACATACAATATCATACGTTGATGAAGATGCATCCTCCCTTAACTCCTTGCTCCTTGCTCCTCCTTTAGCTTCTTGGTCAGGTTAGGAACTTCTAACTTCTGGCTATGATGGATGGAAAAATCACCTTTGCAAATGGACAACATAACAATACTTCTGATTCTCCTTCCCCTTTCCCAAGACTTTCCTTTGTTATATAGCTCTTTGGAGGAGGCTTGGGATAGCTTATAGATATTCTAGAGACCACTAGAGACTTGAATTATATGAGTTCCTAGGCCCTTTACATGAAGATACAACTCATCCCTCACCTGTCTCCTCATAACTCCATGAATCTTGAAGTTTCAGAGGTAATTATTTGTTGAACACTAATGATCTGTGAGGCTCATCTCTTGTTTTCCACTATGTGTCCAACAATGATCTCCAAAAAGGGATCAAATCTTAGGAAAAACATGCATTTTGGGTTACATCCTCTTATGGATTCCCTTTTGGCTTGTAGGGTGGAAATTAAGACTATAAAAAATGCCCCCTAATGTGTGAGGTCAAGAAAGGAATTTATGGTCAAAATACATTACAATAAAATAATGTCCATGTGAGGTAGCGTGAGGAGAGAGCAAAGGAGTTTTGGAATTCAAAGAAATCTTGCAATCAAACACCAAGGATGAGAGTATAAATAGATCATCCCCTAGGTAGACATACTCAGACTCTGAAGAGAATGGCCACCAAACAATACACTATGGATCCATGAAATAAAATGTTAGACCATGCCCATGAAAGAATACATGGTGGATCCATGTCATCAATAAGACCGTAGCCCAGAGAAAATACAATGTGGATCTACGTCATGAACTCAATCATAGCCACCAAAAAGTACAATGTGGATCTATGACACAACATATATATATTAGGAAGAAAAATATCACTAAAGAGAGTGCCTCCGAAATCTTCAAAGTACTCATATACTAGTGATATACTCCATCACAACTTGGGATGGGATGCTGTAAAGGAATGATGTGGCCCCCAAATCCAAGATCTTCGTCCCAAACCCTGATTGTAAGATCTATCCCCAGTGGAGTTGCCATTTCTGTTATAAGGGAAAAACTCTCTATGGCCAAGGGTAAACCACAACAGACAGGTATGAATGTAGAAATCAACTCAATTCCAACATGTGCTATATAAACTAATGTGAAATACGAGGAAGAATCCTACCTTGATCCAATCGTTTGATTCTCTTCCATCGTTGAGCACTTTGACCCAAAGCTTTACACTTGCAAGAAGTTCTCAACAAACAAGCGATGCAAGTATATAGTGAAAATATATCAAATGAGTTAGCACATCAGATAACACAATCCATTAATAAACATTACAAACATGCCCATGGATAATAATCATATATTTGCAAGATATCGATAGGACAGGAAAGGAGTATTTGTATTAATAATTGATCAACAAAAGTATCAACATTACAGACTTCCGTGTCGGCACGGTTCGAAACCAAGAAACCAAGTTCCTTCCAACTGGGTCTCCACCACTTCAATCCTCCACCAAAGACAATCTCATAGCAAAGAGGTAATGAGGTCCTCTTGAAAATAAGGAAAGAGCTTGGGGGTTGAACACTGTGTTCAAACTTGAAGGACAAAGGGATGCAGACTCAATATGAAGTAATTTCTCCAGAGTAACTTTGCTCTCTAAGTTGAATGCTTTCTCCTCTTTTTACATATCTCAAAATTGTGCTCTTATAGCCTCCAGAATGCAACTGAAGGGCCGATTCAGAATGTTTCCAGTGTATGGAAGGCCAAAGATCAGATATTTTCTGTCATGACATGGAAACCCGACCTCATTTTGTATTTTCTGGCACAAATCCCAATATACACGAGCTGTAGTGGAGAAGAAAGCATATACACATCTTGCAAAGCAGTTAGGGAGTGCATATGTGGAAAAATATATATTTTTGGCTCTGGATTTATCAAAAAGGGGTTGATAAGTATGCATAAGGAAATGAAAAAATTCCCTCTGTGAAAGATAACAATGGTGAGGCAAATATTTCTATAACAGATGCCCCCTAATGTGTGAGATCATAGGAGTATTTGCGATGGCCGAAATAAATTATAAATAACCCAGAAGTGGAGTGGTAGAGAACCATCTAGACGAACTCAATTGCTCATTACATTATGTACTGACTTTGCATACATGGTTGCCAAGAATAAAATGCAGATCCATGTGGAAAATATACCAACAAGTTTTCATGGCCATGAGTAGGAAATTATAAATGCAGTTACATGCCAATAGCTGTCATGGTCACGAACAAGACCCAGTGAAACTAGTCTCAAAATTAATCTGAAGATATATGTATACCATGGAGTACATTATAATCTCCCATGATCGCTAAAGTCAAATAGGTACTAGTCCAATGAAATGGAAGAAACAACTCAGGAAAGATGCTTCCACAAAGTGATGTCTTCAAGTCTTCAATACAATCCTCCAATGGTGCAAGTCTACATCATGTGAATAAATGAGTTGAGGTCGAACACGATGAGACATCATTTGATTATTGGTCATTGAGGTATACAATTAACAAACATGAGACAACCTACCGATGATGAAAGTAGGTATCAAGGCACCAAGTACATCTCTACAAATGTGAATAAAGGAGTTGGTGTCAAACACTTGAGAGATCCATTGATCAGGAGACATTGATGTATTCCCATTTGTCAATGGCAAGAGATATTGCCACTAATGATTGAAAGCCTCAAGGTACTCATAAAACTCTAGGTCTCGTATATAGAATACATGAGTTGAAGTCAATGGAAAGAGACCCACTGAAAGGAGAGCATTAAGGCATATCTCATCAGTCAGCATGAGGAACAAAGAAGGAGCTTCATGATTTGGTGGAGATCATACGAAGAACATGTTCATGAACCAACGAACCTGTGCATATTTCGCGTGTGCCAAATGCAAGCGGTACACGAAAAAGACCCTCCGAATAATAGCCACCGATGAAAACTATTGACAAAGGCGAGGAAACCACCAATAAGGATAATGACATCCAAGACACTGCATGAATCCCAAAGTGTGAATAGATGTCTTTCCATCGAACACAAGGGAAACCACCCAGTCAACGACCCATGATGAAATGTCGATTGTTGGGTTCAAGGTGACCTACCAATGATGAAATTAGGGCCAGGGTACATCATAAGACCAAAGTATCATGTGATTCTGAGACAAACTGAGGGTATGGCCGACATGCAAAGTCAATATTTATGAGGAGTGGCTGACACAGGTTGATAGACTTCCTTTGAACAAGAGAATGAGACATACGATGGACTCCGGAAACATAGAATTAATGATGTGACAACTAGATGCAAGAGGCATCCATAATGTTCTCTATAGTGACTGGAAGATTAACCAGTCGGTAGAGAAAATTTTGTAACGAGATCAGCTTCCTAAGGCCATGCTAAACCCAAAATTATGATGACGTAAGGACTCAATAACTTTGTGCTCTGTTCAAAGGTGACACGACTGTTGCCAATTACAATATAGTACTCCCTTCACCCATCTTTTTTTGTTTGTTCATAACAAGTGAATGCTATGATACATAGGAGGGAACGAGTGTCATAATTAAGCAAAACTAGTTCCAGCAGTGGAACGTACCTATGCTCAATGCAAGGAAATGCATGTGGGAGATGGACACTCGGGGTGATGTTGCTTCCAGGGTATAGGGTGTCAAATTTTGAAGGATATAAACAAGGCTCTGCTTGGTTGAGGATACAAACTTCTTGGGCCATGGTTTATAATGCAAAGCGAGAACCAGCTAAAGGCTCAATACTGCAAGCAAGGGCATGAGATGCAATCGCAATTTAACACCAAAAAATGTCCTTTTTTATATCTTTTAGTCTACTTGGTGTGAAAAAGGGGTAAACTTGTGCCAAATAGACATCTTTTCAAATTCAATTTACGAGTGTGAAAAAGACAAGTTCACTCGACGATCTTTTCCATTTTTGATAGCGAGTTGGAAAAGAGCTTAACTAAGAGTCATGATCTTTCAAATCCAATTTTAATGAGTGTGAAAGGGAAAAATCACTCGACAATCTTTTCAATTTTTAATAGCGAGTTGAAAAAGAGCTTAACTAAGACTCATTTTTTGGGAGTCCGCGAGTAATAAGGCTGCGTGTGCATGAATGAGAAATGATGCTCATTGTAAATTCATGTATCGAATTCTAATGGACTCCCGGTCCTAAGGAAAAATCTCAGTATGGGTACCAAATGAAAAAGAGGTTCTAACTAGGGTACCCATGTTTGGTAAGTCTCTACCATTTATTAATGATGCTATGATAGTAGATGGAGGTTAATGTGTCGCAATAAATGGGTTCGTACCTAAGGCGTAAAAAGTGGTAATTGAAGGATAATGCAAAACTATACGATGTAGTGAATACCTATCCTATATGCTAGGTTATGAATATACCTGCCTGAGGAGACGAGCGACCAACCATGAAATTGAAATATGTAAGAAAATTGAGGTGAAACTACAAAAACCAGCTTAAAACCATTTTTGAATTAGTCCATTAGACAAAATAATAGCATAAAACTATATCAAATGGGTAAAAATGTTTTATAAATAGTAATAAAATCAAAATTTGCTATGTCATTTTCATTTTCACCCAAAATAGTGCAATTTGGACTAACATACCTCCAGAATTCAAATGACAATTGCGAGAGCAATAGGCAACGGAATCACAAACCGTTTGGACCAGGTAACTCTTCATCCCATCCTCTTCAAATTCAATGGTTTACAATTTTGAATTAGGCTCCATATTTTTAGTTTTTAAGGGCACAAATTGAGTTTTTCGGTATACGCGAGTTTCTACCAATATGTCGCATATATGACCAGATATATGCCCCTGTGTGAACTACAAGGAGCATATATCAGGCCCTACCCATGAATGTTCTTGGATAACCCGCGTATACTTGTGAAAAATGGCAAAAAATAAGCTTCTAACTCAAAAATTGATTTGGTTTTTGCAAGATGGTGTTGGAGTGGAGGGAGAGAGAGCATGAGGAGGTAGATGCAGTAGTGGATCAAGATTCAGTGACTCAAGAGGCATTAAAAATATGTGGTCTATACAAGTTTTGGGCTCTCAAAGGAGTGAGGGCCCAAGTGAGGTTATTGGAAATGCTGGTGGGCTATTGGGATCCAGATAATGAGAGATTTATCCTTGATGGACAACCATTAAGGATCGAAGTAGAGGACATCTACTTCTTGACAGGACTTTCACGCTAAGGAGAGGTCATGGACCTCAAGTCACGCAAGGCTGAGAGTGGGATGAAGGTCGAAGAATACATCGAGGCCCACTGTGTTGCAGGGACTCCCATGGTGGGAAGTCAAATCCCTATTTGGGCTATAGGTAACATCAGCATGAATATTATTGTGCTCGTTCTTACCAGGATCATAGGGTCAAAATCGCTACATCAAGCATCGATACCGCTTATGTTTTACGCACTGGAGTGTGCGAGACCTACCGTGTACGATTGGTGTACGTCACTGCTGACCAATATGAAAGGTCAGCTGAGAAAGTGGAAGCAGGGGGCAAAGCAAAACTTTGGGTTTTCCTCTATCCTTTTTAGCTTCTTTTTTGAGTGGATCCTAAGCCTAGGACCTAGAGTGGAGATCATTTCTAGAGGGCCACGTGATCCAGCTATGGCGTGATGGATCGAGGTCATGAGACGGCAGGGGAGAGGTAGGGTGGCGACACCCTACAACGATGATTTTTTCTTCTGGTGGAGGAGAAAAATCATAGCTTTGGATGACTATCCCTATGTGGGAATTGATTTCAGAGGTGATCCTAATATGCCGCTTCTACCAGGAGCTGCCTACGGCGCCATAGGTAAACAATATTTTTTATATATTTCATTTTTTGTATTTTTGTATTTAAAAGAAAAAAATATTTTTTGGATGGTGTTTTTAAATATTAAATCGATACTTGTGTGGTTGTAGACATGGGTCCACAATGGCCAGAGGGATTCCTACGAAATAGGTGGAGGCACTAGGGAGATGAGGTAGTGGGAGGAGAGGCGGAGAGAGTCCTTTAGAATGTGCAGGGAAACCTGTCGCATTTGACACAGAGGATTTCTATGGTTCAGGTGGAGGATCTACCTGAAGCCATGAAGAGGCAGGTTGTCGGTGTACCTAGAGCATGGGTATGACTCTTCTGGCACCTCACCAATGTCATGGTTTGTTATCATGAGACTCATTCGACGCCACAGGTGTAGATGTCATGGGACATGTATATCAGATGTATATGTATTTTTGAGGGTTTTAGCCCCAATTTTGTAATATAAAACACCATATTTTTTGGAAATATATAAAGAGGGATCTTTGGTTGTACTTATATCTTACAATGTGTACATTGATTTAATGGTTTTATTTTCTTTATTAATATGACAAATGCCAATTCAAAACATAATTAGCATAGGCATTGGATACACGATTAAAACTTCTAGGAATGTGAAAGTATGTAATAAAATCAAATTTTCGTTCTAAAAGACGTACCTATAGGAATCGACGGAGTAATGTCGGATCACGCAGACGGTAACGACCATTCAACTAACATATGACTAACTAAGAATCCAGACATACCTATATAGAGAGAATACCATGTGAGATAGCATCACGCAATAATTCTATGACAGTGCTGTATTCGGCCACATTATTCGTGGATGGCCCTAGGCATATGCCACCTGAAGACACCAACAGACCCTCGGGCGAGTAAATCACCCAAGTCGCAGAAGCTAAGTTTAGTTTATGATGACTGTCTCCATCTGCGAATCCTACGTAGACCAAATAATCCGATGACATATGCCAACAAAAGGGAAAAATTGATAACCAAGCCAAAGACAAAAAAGGGGAAAAGGTGTATATGCACTAAATTTACATTAGTATACAAATGGTTTCTCCCAAGCCCAGGGTTCAAGAATAATACCTTTTTAAGTAGAGCCCATTTCTGGGCTCAACCAATTTATTCCCTTCATAATCTTCCAACTCATAGGCTCCTTTTTCTAGAACATGTCGCACGATATAAGGATCGTGCCACATGGGTTTAAACTTTCCTGCCCCTAGAGGTTCTTTGGCTTGGTCATATAAGAGGACCAAGTCACCCTTAGCATACAACCGGGGACAAACAAACTTATCGTACTGAACCTTGACACATTTCTTGTTTTCCTCGATAGCCGTAAAGGCATCCCAACGCTGCTCGTCAAGACTCTCTAGTTGTATAAGGTGTTTCTCTAAATCTAAAGTGTCAGGTAGGAGATCAACTTCCAATTTGAGAGAAGGGATTTCACATTCAATAGGAAGTATCGAATCCACACCGTGTACTAACTGAAAAGGAGAAAAACCGGTGGCAGTCTTAACTGAGGTTCGGTATGCCCAAAGTGCGGGATATAACATGATGTGCCGGTTGGAATTTCTCCGACTGACAATTTTTTGCAAGATGGTCTTGAGATAATTATTGACGTCCTCTACTTGCCCATTTGCCTGGGGATAATAAGGAGACAAGTGATAATGTTTAAACCCTAGCTTAGAAGCTAGTTCTATCATCATTTCATTTTGAAAATGACTTCCATGATCAGTGACAATCTCACTCGGGATACAGAACTGAGTGATAATTTGGTTGAATAGGAAAAAGGATACATTCTTCCCATCGGATTTCATGTTAGGCATGGCTTCGGCCCACTTGGTGAAGTGGTCAACATGCACGATAATGTGTTGATGCCCCCCAGCCGAAGTTGGGTTGCAATCAATGAAATCTACTCCCCACTTGGTGAAGGGACCGATGGTAATGACTGGGTGAAGAGGGGCTGGGTGCGAGCATAGTTTTTGAGTGAGCATCTGGAAAGGGTGACACTTCTTAACTGCTTCAATACAATATTTAAATATGGTGGGCCAGAAGTAACCGAATCGCAAGAATTTTTTGGTTGTCGCAAGCCCGAATAGATGACCACCACAATCCCCTTTGTGGAAATAATTAAGGACTAACTCGGCTTCCTCGTGAGTTAAGAAACGACGTAAGATACTATCTATTCCTCGATGATACAAAGTGTCATCAACGATTGTATACATTTTGGCTTGGTATCTAACATGCCATCGATCATCTCGCGAGAGATGTTGAGCGAACTTCAAGGTTTGAAGATATAAAAACAATATCTCCATACCAGGGGTTGGATGACGAGATGAGGAAAATGTGTTCATATGCGAACGAATCGACATGAATAACATCTTCGTCTAATCGTGGGAAATTAGATATTAACTCTACAAAAAATAATGATTTCTTGGACTTGGCCGAAGCAAATTCAAGATCAAATTCTTGTAAGATGACAATCCATTTATTATATTTGCCACCTATGATACCTCTAGTGAGGACGTATTGAAATGGATTAAAACCGGCAACCACAGTAGTTTTGCAAAGCAATATATAGTGTCATAAGCATTGGACTGCATGGACGACAACCAAAGCTATCTTTTCAATGTGCGAGTAATTACGTTCAGGACCAACTAAATTTCAACTGAGATAGTAGATGACTTGCTCACATAGCTCATCATCCTCCTGAACTAGAACCATACCAATGGTCTCTTCAGACGCGACGATATACAACAAGTAATCTCTACTGTAATCAGGAGATATCAGCAGAGGGGCCGATACCAAGTCTTTCTTTAAAGCGTCAAAATACTGTTGGGCTCGCTCATCCCAGATAAACGGGGTGTATTTCTTCAATAGGGGCATGAAACCCTTAGTGATATTGGCATAATTCACAATAAACCGACGCAAAAAGTTAGCTTTCCCCTGTAAACCTTGAAGTTGTCTAATCGTGCGCGGGGGAGGCAACTAAAGAATTGCCTCAACCTTAAGTGGATCTACCATGATCCCTATCTCAGAGACTGAGAATCCTAAGAGATGGACAGATCTAATGCAAAAGATGCATTTATGAGGATTGAGTCAGATTCTATAGTAGCGACATATTTCAAAAACTAATCAAAGGTGCGTGGCATGATCCACTCTCTTGTGAGAGTGAGCAGCAATATCATCGAGGTAAGCTTCGAATATGCGTTTGAGATCATGAAAAGTGAAAGTCATGGCTCGTTGGAAGGTTGCTCCGGTGTTTTTCAGGCCGAAAGGCATTTTACGGTATGCAAACGTGCCCTAAGGAAATATGAACGTTGTCTTATGTTGGTCTTTGTGTTTGATCTGGATTTGGTTATAGCCTGAAAATCCATCCATAAAAGAAATTATTTCACTTCCCGCACACTCATCGAGAATCTGATCAATGAAAGGCATGGTTAAGTTATCTTTAGGATAGGCCTTGTTCAGGTCACGAAATTCCATACACACGCGAATGGTTCCTTGCTTTTTATTCACGAGAACAAGGTTGGATACCCATTCAGTCAAGGGAATTGGGTAGATAAATACGACATTAAGTAGCTTCTCTACCTCTGCCTTAATAGCAGGGGACTTCCTAGGATTAACAAATCTAAGACGTTGTCGAATGGGTTTAGCCTCCGGGTAAGTCCTAATCTCATGTTTGAAAATACGGGGGTCGATCCCTGGATTCTCTTCATATGACCAAGTGAATACGTCTCGAAATTCTTTGAAGAGGTTGGTGTAGATGAGAATCTCTTCTGGCGAACAATCTGCACCTATATTTACATTTTCGATCTTGCTAGGGGTACAAGAGATATCGATCTGGACGGTAGGAGAAATACTTGCCATATTCCCTTCGACGTAAATGCCATGTGTATCAACTGGAACTACGGTGTGACCGACTATCTCACTCAGGGTAGATCTAAAATCATCTTGCTCAATTCTTTCAAGACTTGGGAGAAAATAAGATCGATGATGCATATCGTCCCAAGGTCTATCAGAAACATTCATGGCTTCAAGGATGGATTCGTTCGAAGGAAAGTCTCATCCAAGAAATCATTTGAACAAGATAACGAAGTGGCCCACATGGGCCTAAGAGCTAGATCCTCCTTGACCGTCTGCGAGGGAATAAGATCGGGATTGGCAAAAGAGTCAAGGATAGCCTGATATGAAATCTCTGTCGCGGATAGTGGCATAGCCATGCCATCATGCGACTAACCTTCAATCGACAAAGTTGGAGAAGCTAGGGTCCAAGGGTCACTAAAATAAGAAGTGCGAAAAGGGATGGACTTCTCTACTGAAGCGAGCGTACTAGTCATGGCGTAAATGTGGTGAGTCGGTGCTGAGAATTCAAAAGTACCCATGAGGGAAGAATACATTCCGACATTGATATTCTCAGTTTCCAGCTGAGAATTGTCGACCATAGGGATCGATGGTCCAACATATGCATTCGGGCTAGAGTACGCAAAGGATAACTGGTTGATCGTCATAATCTCTCGCTGATGAGGAAAACAAAGCATGCAGAAAATGGAAGATACGATGACGACCATAGCATAAGTTCAATTGCGACCTAGTAACATGTTATAATCGAGAGGTGCATCAACTACCTCTACTTCCACCTCTACCGTCTTCCCACCTAACTAGACCAGAAAGGCGGGGAGAATACCATGAGGGTGGAAGGAATGACCGTTGAATGTGGTCAACATGGCCGACGACTTTGAAAGGGTTGGAGAATCGATAGCTTTCCAATAGACTAAGGACATCACACAAGTGGCAACACCTTCATAAATGACCGCTCGTTTGATGGTATATTTAGAATACTCCACGTGGATTTGGAAAGCCACATGGTAGGGTAAGTGAGGTTTCATGTCTGTGACATCAAACTTGATGATCTTCGAGCCACTAGGTTCTAGAGATCCTAAGGCAGAGAGTAAGGAATTCCTATGTGATGGACACGTCTAGAGTACCTCCAAAGTAGACATCGTGCAAGGTGTTTGGCCCAGGTCCTCAACAATAGAGTAGTTCTGGGCAGCTCTAGCATTAGGGTTATGGGTAGAGCACTTGAATACTCCTTTCGGAATATGAGGTGATGGATTTGGTTTATCAATCTGTAAATTTGTCTCCGGGGGTGGAGGAGGAGCTTCTAGGATGGTACTAGCTTTTGAAGAGCCATAATCTCAAGAGCGAGTGGCTATATCATTTTTTGCGTCGACCATATTGATACAAACACGGTCACCGTCTTGTGGTGATGGGTTTTGACTCCCACCAGGTGCATTTCCAACGTTCAAAGAACTTGAGGCTAAGTGTTGGTTGTGAGGAAATGGATTCATTAGCACAGTGGGAAAAAGATTTAAAAGCCTCGCAGCCTCCGCAAGTTTGGTGCATAAGTGTGTAAGGTGATCATCAATACAAAGTTTACAAGGAAACTTAACCTTACACTTTTCTTTCTTGCCCTCTCCAACATTATCGTTCTGTTTTCCATTATTATTCTTGTCCTTGGGTTTATTCTTCCCACCTCTACGATTATTTCGAACTTTCCATTTATTCCCATTTGGTTGTTGGTCACCATTTGGGTTTTTAGAYGACTGCACGGAATGTACATCCACCGATTGGGTGGGTTTGGATGATCCAGATGAAGCTGGTCCTCTGGCAGACTTCATTGCCAAGTCTACAGACTTTACATTGGTGGACCCCACAATAGCATCGGCATGGGGCCCAGGACTCTATCTAGGATCATGAGTCGACCATGGTGCAATAAGAAGAAGGTGGTATAACATCCCAGACTGAGCATAGATCAAATCGAATTGCTGGGATCTAAAAATGGCCTCTTCCTCACTGAATACCCTGGAAGTAGCAACGTCCTTTGAAATAGGAGCGTGCAAATATTTTAAAAACCATTATAAAAGAAAGGATGAGGGTATGGGAGTCTTAACTAATCGTCTTCGCCTATGCCATCCGTGGATATGGTTCAAAATATGAGTGTCGGTACCATAGCGTAAAGTTGACAAAAGTTGAAGGCCAACATTGTAACGAACGGGTAGTTGAAAATGGTTAAGAAAGGCTAGCACTAACTATTGAAAAGACCCATATGTCCCCCTAGGTAGCTCAATATACCATTGTGATGCAATCCTGATAAGAGTGCTCTGAAACAATTGTAATATAATAGAATTGTGATTCAAAGAATTCGATGAGCACCAGAGGTGAAAAGTAGTGACGTGATCACCAGGGTCCTCGCCATTATTAGCCTCAAAATTTGGAATGTCTGATGGAAGCTTGGTGGGGACAGGGGGCCATGTGGGATCATGACTCACTGGGTCATTCATTAGTTTAGACAAATCTAGCAGATTAAGCATGGATAGAAAGGGAATACGGGGTTGTGACACCTAACCCCATCCTCCCACAAAAGACTGAGTATTAGGAGTTGCGTTCCATCCAGTATTCTGGTAAGGACCAGAACCTTGTCTGGAATTAAAAGACCCTCCTCTGGGTGGATTCGTGAAAGATGGATTGGGCATCATTCTAGCATGAATGTTCTGATAAGGGTTATGAAAATTGCCCCCAGTTGGATTAGCTCCAAATCGAGGGTTGTTAAAACTTCCCCCAACTGGATTAGATCTAGGTTCGGGGGTGCCCAAGACATAAGACTGACCTCCTCTGGGTGGGAATCCAAAGGATTGAAGTGGATTCATTATGCCAAAAGTATTTTTTGAATTCAACATTGAGGGGATAGGGATATAGGGTGGAACTTGTCTGCCAGCTTGGTTTTTCCATCCAACCATAGACGGATTAGACCCAGAGTTAAGGAAGGGGACACTTCCTACATTAGGATTCGCTTGGGGAACATGAGATCTACCAAATGGAAAAGGAGTGTAAGAAGGTGTAATTCCCCCAAGTCCAAGGCTAGCATTATGGCCAACAAATGGGATGGCAATTGAAAACTGCGAAGTGAAACTTGGCATACCATAAGAAAATGGACTAGTAGCCATGGGGATGGTCTGAAAATTGTAACTCGGCGAGTGGAAAAAACCCCCAAAAGGGTTAGAGGCAAGAGATGGAGCATTGACTATGGGTTGAGCCATAGTACCGATGTAGGCCTCCGGCACTGCAACTGTAGCAGCTGCAGGTGTCGAAGGAGTGAAATTAACTATAGTGGGATTGGGAGTTGATGAAATCCCAGTGTTCTGAAGACTAGACTCAGTACTCATCCTTGTGGGATCACAAGTCTGAAAAGTAGATGTGTGTGTACCACTCCCGATAACTCTACGCCTTTTAGAAGGAAATAGCTCAAAAACTGATGGTAACTGTAACAACCGACGATACCTACAAGGAAGCTGGTCCGACTTCACGATGACTTCTGAATCTCGACAAATAAAAAGATATCCCAAGGCCAACTAGTAATAAAAGAGCATACCAAAAAGTCAAACGACCAATATGCATGCAAACGGGCTAAAGTGGCTGAGTGGCCTCCCTCACTAAAGAAGGCATGCCTTGTCCAGGAGGGACCTGAGACTCCCTGCTAAAGTTTGGAGGTAACATAATCATTTATAAGGGCCCTCGTAGGCTTAACAACCAATCGTTCAGATCCCCCTAGAGAGGTAATCCTCCATAAAGGTTGTGTGCTATCCGACCCCTATTTGACTCAGGATACAAGAAGAATAACCCTTGCAAGTAACCTATGAGAAACCTAAGTCAAGCAAATAATCAACGACTATATAACCAATGCACAAGCAAACAATCATAAGTCTGGATTATCGTATGGGCAGGGTAGAAAAGCCCGAAACTTTGAAAGTATCGCCTCTCACAGAGGTATGGATACTAGAAAGATCCCCAAATACGAATAAATCCATAGAAATATCTCTAACGCTAGGTGAGTATCCAGGGGTTATCCCTTCATCAAACTTCGCATGACCTCGTTCTTAACTCCGGTGTGAGCGGAGCCTCCTGATATTACCAATTATACAATGGATTTCTCAACTCCCTGTCTCAGACACACATGTTGATTTAATTTCCTTGGAGAATTTTACTCACAAAATCCTATTCCAAGGCACTAAATCCTAGGCTAGTTTGTGCACCCTAAACAATTAAATTGTTACTAATCAATTTTAGTTTAAAGCATAAATTTTATTGGCTGTGATTACTCAAAAAGGTATGGAAATGAAACTCATGGTGTTATGAATCTACATAAAAATAAAAATAGATATAATGCAAATCCTAACTTTAACTTTTCATTGAATGATATGCTAAATAAAAATAGTGCAATCTTCTTTTTTAACTCTGCAACTTAGAAGTAAAATGAGATCTTTCGCTAAATGTGCTAAGCTAATGATAAAGGTTCCAAGACAAAAATACCAACCAATGCAAAATACCTATTTTTATTTTTATTTTCAATGTATTAAAAAGAAAATGCATGGACTGATAAGCGACTTGATATATAACTTCTACCGTGTATAAAAGAAATCACTCAAGCAGAATACCAAGCAGCTAAGCAGACAACCCAACTACCAAGGAAAAATAAAAAATGGAAAACAAAGAGAAATACGTCGCCCAAAAATTCAACTCCAAACAAGTTTCCTGTCATCCCAGATAATCTCAACAGGCACCACAGAGACCTAAGAAGGCTCAGTGATCCTCAAAACCTACCCAGCAGTCACTAAACCAAGCAAGCAAGCAAGGGGAAGTGGTATATGTGACTGTTCAAGAGAAAAGGATGTATATACACCTCTTGCAGTGGGACAACAAGTGTGTATATGTGACTGTCAGGGGAAAATGGGGGTACATCTTTTAAAACAAGGCTAGGCAAGGGTAAAAGGTTGAAAAACTCAGACCCAGAGTGAACAGACTCTGTCCAAATGTGATACGAAAAAAAACACAAAGGAAAAAGAGCAATGTAAGAAGAAAAAATACTTCAACCCTTAGAAGTAAGATCTATCCCCAATGGAGTTTCCATTTCTGTTACAAGGGAAAAACTCTCTATGGCCAAGGGTAAACCACAACAGACAGGTATGAATGCAGAAATCAACTCAATTCCAACATGTGCTATATAAACTAATGTGCAATATGAGGAAGAAGCCTACCTCGATCCAATCGTTTGATGCCCTTCCACCATTGAGCACTTTGACCTAAAGCTTTACACTTGCAAGAAGTTCTCAACAAACAAGCGATGCAAGTATATAGTGATAATATATAAAATGAGTTAGCACAACAGATAGCAAAATCCATTAATAAACATTAAAAACATGCCCATGGATAATAATATATTTGCAAGATATCGATAGGATGGGAAATAAGTATTTTTATTAATAATTGATCAACAGAAGTATCAACATTACAGACTTCCGTGTCGGCAAGGTTCGAAACCAAGAAACCAAGTTCCTTCCAACTGGGTCTCCACCACTTCAGTCCTCCACCAAAGGCAAGATCATAGAAAAGAGGTAATGAGGTCCTCTCGACAATAAGGAAAGATCTTGGGGGCTGAACACTGTGTTCAAAATTGAGGGACAAAGGGATGCAGACTCAATATGAAGTAATTTCTCCAGAGTAACTTTTCTCTCAAAGTTGAATGCTTTCTCCTCTTTTTCCATAGCTCGAAATTGTGCTCTTATAGCCTCCATAATGCAACTGAAGGGCCGAGTTGGAACGTTTATAGTATATGGAAGGCCAAAGATCAGAGATCTTCTGTCATGACATGGAAACCTGA
>ML781742.1:97466-145809 GCA_009831015.1 Picea engelmannii | reverse complement strand
TATATTTGGCTTTGGATTTATCAAAAAGGGGTTGATAAGTCTACATAAGGAAATGGAAAAAGGTCCTCTGTGCAAGATAGCAATGGTGAGGAAAATCTTGCTATAACACTACATCATGTGAATAGATGAGATGATTTAGAGCATGGTAGAAACCATCTGATTACCATTCATTGATGTGTAACATTAACAAATGTGAGGGGAACCACCAATGAGGAAGATGGACCCCAATAATCTAGCGAGTGTGAATAGATGAGTTGGTGTCGAACACTCGTAGAATCAATCGATTAGGGGTCAATGATGTAAACTCACTTTTGATCATGAGGAGGCCTACCATTGAGGACTGCAAGCTCCAAGGTACTAGTTGGTTTCTATATGTTTTTCCTAGATAATGTGTTGAAGTTGATAGGAATAGATCCATTGAAGGAGGGCCTTGATTTATCCCCCATCAATTGACACAAAACATACACCAAGAGATGATGTGAAGAGAAACTAGCACAAAGTACAAATGACATAGGGATGGCTGACTTAGAAAGTCAACAAAACAATGGATGATTGACTCGGGATTAAAATCCCCTTGAGCATATAGCATGACACAATGGTGACTTGGTAGAAATACACAAGATTTGGATGAATATAGTGCAACAATGCATGAGGCATTGAAGCACTCTCCATAATTACTAGAAGAGTAACTAGTCAGAGGAGTATCTCTGACTCATATTACTAGGACGAATCCTAGGAAAGCTAAAACCAAAATGTATGATGAGGATTCAAATAGGTTCCAAGTTCAAGGGTGACTCGACTGATGTTGGAATTTTGAGAATAGACCAATGGTGAAAAACCCCCACTCTTTTTTTAATATTGTTTTTTGTGTTTTTTACCTCCATGGTTTAATGAGCGCAAAAGAGGAATAGAAGTATTCTCGGTCTCCTTCATTTTTTAACGAGAATGGAAGAATGATGAAAGTATGCTCAATATGTTCTTTTTTCGTGTCCTTTGACGAGTTCAAAAAAGAGCTAAAAGTGTACTCGGAGGGAGAGAACAAGTGGCTTAACAACACGCTCCTATGTTTCAAGTGCATGGAACCAACCTAAGAAAAATGGGTGCAAATGGTACATGCAAGTGAGATCCACTCTTAGCAGTTGTTCTCTCCCTAGGTAGGTGGATGAAAAATGGAGGCCAAATAATGAAAGAGGTGGATGGTCAAGCTACTGCAATAGCGGTAAGTGAAAGCAAGTAAAATGACAATGCAACGACGTGAGGCATGAAGAGATAAACAAATGCACATGTGAACATTAAGCAACAATAACAATGTTTGGGAACCCACACGGGATATTTCCAAAATATAAACGAAGAGAGGAAAATGAGGCTCAATATTCAATTCATGGTGGGGCTAAAAGAGGGCTCCTGGGCCTACGAAAAAATGTAGCATGTGAGCCAAATGGAAATATGGGTGCTAACTAGGGTTCCCATGAAGGGTAGGAACGATCAACCTAGTTACAACGTGCAAAAGGAGTGACTAATGTCAGAACCGAATGGGATCGAGCGTAAGGCACAGTGTTGAAGGAATGGGCAGTTAATAATGCAAGGTGGGAAATGCAGAGACAAACCTATCCCTATATGTCAGTTTGGAAACACGTACCTCAAGTTCAGTGGATTTCGTCATCTTCATAAAAAAAGGTCCCCGTAATCCTGTCAACACATGTAAACTATATTCCGGGGTCAAAATGCATAGTGAAATCTAAATATATATATTTTTGGATTTTTTGGATTTGATAAAAACACTCACACCAAACACCTATGTACAGGGAACTACACATTTAGATGGTTTACGTAAAGTATATCCCATTATGAGGCTCGGGCCAAGGATATTCTTCATAATAAATGAACTCATGAGCCAATGTTGGCATGATATGGCACACCATGTTGGGGCCATGACACATAGAAATGAATCTTTGCAGCCAAAGATACTCATCATGAGTGGTTTTCATGAGATATGGAAGCTCCTTGATGGGGTCCATCAAGACATGAAGGAAGTAAGAAACATGAATCTTCGAAGGAAGGGGAAGTAGATAATTCAGTGGTAGGTTTTGAAAAAGATAAAAGGGTCAAGACGAGGAGGGATACTGGATACCCTAGAAAATACCCCTAGTATCAGATAAAGATTCATCATGCTAACTCTTGTTTGTTCTGAATCAAGAAAATATGATTGATGCATCACCTCATATTTTGGATTTTCTATAGAATCCATGACTTCCAGGATGGCCTCTTATGAAGGCAACTTAGTATCTAGAAAATCATGTGAACGTAGAGAGTCAACAACCCATTTGGGTGAAGTAGGATGATGACACTCCATATGAGCATGGAGTTTTAGACTAGTATCAATGGATCACGATGGGATTTCCAGATCGACAATCTCAACCATGGTGGGTGTCAAGGAATCTCTATATTATTCAACATCCTCAGGATGAGGTACCACCCAAGGAACAACTGACCCAAGGAATCCACTGATAAATGATGAAATCATGTTGATATGAGTGATAGTTGAAGTGGGAGATGATGGGGGAAGGGATAACATTCCCATTAACAAAGGATCTTTGAACATCCCTGCATTGACATTCATATAAGACTGTGTGGTATCACTAACAAAGGGTACATTGGACCCTGCATTGGATCCAAGGTTTGGGGTACAAAATGTAAGTTGATATATCGTCACTATTTTCCCTTGATGAGGGAAGCGTAGGAACCTAAATACTGATGATACTACTAGTGTCGTCTCATAGAACCAAGTACGCTTGAGTAATATATTGTACTCAAGAGGTGCATCGACAACCTCCACATCAATAGAGATAGTCTTACCACCTAACTCGATGGGTAAGGTGGTGAGTATTCCATGAGGTTGGAACATGTGTCTATTGAATGATTTTAATAGTTTTGTAGACGTATTGATCTTAGGAGAGCCAAGGGCCTTCCAACAAGAAATAAACATGATGCAAATCGAGGATCCTTCATCCACTACCATGCAATAGATTTTTTCCCCCATTGATCGCACTATGATCTCAAAGGAAACCTGATGGGAGATCCTATGAGTAACCTGAGAAGAATCAAAGATCATCAAACTCGACTTTGAGGGATCAACCCCACCTATGGATGGATGACAACAAGGATTTATGTTGTGTGGGGTATCTTAGGAGAAATTCAAACGCAGACATGGAACATGGTGCCTAAGCCAATTATTCCACAATACTATAGTTGTGGGCGTTTTGTAGGTTGGGATTATGCGTTGTGTGTCGAAGAACGCTCTTTAGGGGGTGAAGCGGTGCATCAAAATATGAATTCTCTATCAGAAGAGGGCCACTAGGATAGGAAGAATATGCTTCTTCTGGAGCAACATGGGAAGGCTCGAAAATTTCATAGTTTTTGGCTCGATTATGCAAATTAAATGTTTGGTCACACATAAAAATGACAACATTCGAGGAGGAACCCTCGTGGTGAGGGGTACCTACCATGCCCCCTTGCGAAGGTGAAATATTTTTGGCAACCATGTTTTTAAGTTGAGGGGGGGAAGGATGGGTTAAGACAATAAAATTTTGGGGGGGCTTGCTTCTATGCCAAAAATATGTGGACCTCATTCTTTCGAAGACACTGATGAGTAGGGTGGTCTCCCCCACAAATTGTGCAGGAAAAGTGACTCTTATTTTTCTCCTTAGTGCCTCCCTCTTGGGTGTTCTGGGTGGGAGAAATCCCTTTATCAGTGTTGGAATTATTTTTCTTGTTCCTTTTCTTTTTTCCTCTAGGTTGTTGAGGATTCTATGGTTTCCATGACTACACTGAATTCACCTCAGAGTTCTGAGTAGGAACCATAGTTGTTTGAGAACTAGTGCCAAAAGAAGACATCTATGATGAAATCGACATGTGATCCATTTGGTCAGCTAACTGATTCATATATGAATGGGAGACAGAACCAACCACACCATCGACATGGGGTCCTAATGTTGGATTCGTTGGATCTATCAACGACCTAGAATCATTTGGAATGATGTCATAGAGTGTACCCGACTGAGAGTAAATAGAGTCTAATTATTGGGCACACAAAATGGCCTACTCCTCAGTTGTCACCCTGACCAAAGCTATGTCTTGGGAAATGGGTGGGAGGAGGGAATTTTTGAACCAATACATTAAGATATTTTCTAGGATTTTTGTCTTAATCATCCTACGACGTCATCGCCACTCATGTATGTTATAGCTCAAAATGCCACTATTATGCATTTTTGACTTTGGCCCATTCATTTACACTTTTTTCAAAAACATTTGCTGAGATTTCTCTTTTAATTTGTTTTTTTTGTCATGGTGTACATGCCCTGCTACATATGCAGTGCACGTACATACGTTAGCTGCATCCATGATAGCCCGCATATACTCTAAAAATTGTAAAAATAAAAAAGATATGTGCTTTCAGGTGGAGTTTATTGGCTATGTTAGGTTTCCTAACCATGTTACCTTATGTATCCCTTCTGACAACGAATTATCCATCTTGTCTCCATATAAAAGGGGCCTTAGGGGGGTCAGTTGGATATATAAAAGAAGAGGCAAGAGAAATCTGCCAATTTTTTCCCTTGTATTCCAAGCCTTTTTGCATTTTTCTCTGAGTTTCATCCTCAACATTCCCTTCCATCCATCTTCCTTATACCATCCATCCCTTTCCACTATATTGGCATGTTGGTGGTAAGGATAGCATATTCAGAATAATGCACTTAGAGTCAAAGTAGAGGAACCCATGCGAGGTTCGTGGAGCGATGTCGACAAGATTCATGTTGTAACTTCCAATCTTGTTATCAATAAAAGACAAAACTGCTTATCCCAGATCTTTATGTCTATATGTTTGTGTTTATGAATTTTTTCATGAATAACTAACCCTTTAGATGATTTTGGTAGTCATGCACATGTTGTCATAGTTTGTTCTCTGAATTTGTTTCAGGCCAACTTTAGGAGGAGGCCTGCAATCTTGGAATGAACAATAACAAGAAGGGATCTTCAATAGATAGAAGGAATTAAGGTACACATTTCAATATTTTCTCCCTTTCCTTAACTATCATTAGGTTTTGTGTTGGATTTGGGGTAGAATAGAATCATTTCTATCTTTTAAGGTGTCAATGCTCTTCCTAGTCGCTAGACCCATATTAGGGGGGTTTTCCCCATAGCAATGTATATGATTGAAAATGTGAGTGGAATTATCTTTACATAGTGAAGTCAAGAGATATGTTCCTATATCGTAACGTATGGGAAATTGGCAATGTGTTAAGAAATCCATTTCCAATTCATTGAATCTTTGAAAGTAATTTATTTTTAATTCAATGTACCATTTGGCGAAAGCTTCGATCAACGATCTATGGAAAAGACACATCCTCACACTATCATCTGTAACGAGTTGTATGAGTACCATAAGTGATATGTCATGATTTGTGTAGAGGGGTATTCTCCTAGATTTCCATGGAACTTCAGAATATCATATGACAACTTGGAAGGCATTGGCGACCATGAAGGTTCGTGGGCAATAGGATAATTCATTAACCGTGAAAAATCTGGTAAATCTAACATTGTGAGGAAATGAAAAAATGAAACTGAATATTGGGAGGGAGCTGAAGTATTTGTTGTCCCAGATGGACCTTGTGGTACCCTTATATTTGTACTAATAGAGGGTTGGGGAGCCTGAAAGAGTGAGCTCCCCTTGGGATGGTATCACTTCCAAGAGAATGACTACTCCCAGCATCAAACATGCCTCCAAGGGGGTTTCCCCAAGGGGGGAATATGGACCCTCTTGGAAAAATATTCCCAAAGTTAGTCCCAGGGAAGAAACCCCCAAGATCAGATGTGTTAACAAAAGGAAACCTCCCCATGGTGAAACGTTTCCCCCAAGGGTGATCCAGATTATTTTCGGCACAAAATGAGAGCGGAGATATAACACAAAAATATTTAGAGATATTGCAAGAGAGACAATAATATAAAAAAGATATAGCATAAATATAAACAGATTCACAAATATACAATAATACACGATTTCTATTAATGAAATAAATGTACAGAGACTGTAAAATACAGAGTGAAAGACTCACTAGAATGGTGACAACTTATCTCTGAGAAGAGATGTGACAACTACTCGCATTCGTGAGAGAATGATTATTGCAATGAGGCTCTAAGGGCCTTGTTGACATAAGTAAAATCCAAAACCCTAACCCCGGAAGATGAAAAGACAAAAGGTTTGTGGGCCCCGATGGGGGTAGTTGATACATCAACTTCCCGGGGGCGTAACGTTTTCATACTATCTCCGTTTGGGGTGCTCAATAGATCGTTGGAAAGATATATCTAAGAAATACAACTTTTGGGTGAGAAACATGATCTATGATCCATGTTTCTCCCTATTTTCTCAAAAAACATCGTTTAGGGCCTCAAAATGGCCCCGGAAGTTAAAAACTGCTAAAAATAGTAAATTACCAAAATTGCCAGAAACATGTTTTGGGCCAGTTGGAGAAGGTGGGTGACCACCGATATCCACCTGGATCAATCCTCCCTCCTTAGGAAGCAATGGTCTCCATTGCGTTGAGTTCCTGGGGGAGAGGGGAAAGCGATTGCTGAATCTGAATCTTGGTGATTTGCTTGCCTTGTTAGAACCACCGCGCTGCTTGGTTTGTTGAAGGTCATCATGAACCTATGGCTAGAAGGGTTGTCTTCTCATACTTTGGTTGTTGTGGATTTTTAGACTCGAAATCCTGTTTTTTCTGGTGCTTAAATTTCTGCTCAATTTTAACAGCATATCGATAGGCAACACCGAGTGATGAGATGTCCAAAAACTCCATTTCAGTTTGGATGTATCTGTGTAGAGAAGATGATTATTACAATGAGGCTCTAAGGGCATTTTTAACATAAGTAAAATCCAAAACCCTAACCCCAGAAGATGAAAATACAAAGGTTTTTGGGCCCCGATGGGGGTAGTTGATACGTCAACTTCCTAGGGGCATAAATTTTGCATACGATCTCCATTTGGGGTGCTCAATATCTCATTGGAAAGATATATCCTAGAAATACAACTTTTGAGTGAGAAACATTGATCTACGATCCATGTTTCTCTTCGTTTTCTCAAAAAAAATCGTTTAAGATTGATATCCAGAGGTACTACTACCTCTAACTTGACTAGGGACAACCCCCAAACCACTAGAAAAATTCCACCCAAAAGGTACACCCACACCTAATGATGTCGGGTCGCTCATAGGATTGGCATAGGTAGAAGGAATTCCACCTCCCATGTTGAAACCAAAGCTCATACCCCACTGGAAAAGGATCCATAAGTAGGCATCGAAGTGGGTGAGATGGGCATAAGGACACTAGGTATATTAACATATGGAAATGATGACACAACCAATGTCCCCTAGATCGAGGGACTTATAGAAAGTGGTATGGACGATGTAGGTCCAATGGAGCTAAGGGGTGGTAACGTGGAGATCATCGATATGCCCCATAGGGGATTCCCCAAAGTCCCACTTGATGATGGTATCATAGGATCAACTACACTAGATGAAACACTGGGTCCTAACATGGTGGGAGGATGAATACACAAAGAGAAAGGATCACTAAAAAATTTCCCTTACTTCGAAAAGTATAGGTGCATATGGCTTAGTCAAAGGAGGATTAAAATTTGGTGGAGGAACTTCATCTACCACTTCTACTTCTACCAAACTAGTCTCGTCAAGCCAAAGATAATGCCTTTTGAATTCCTTGTCACCTGTCTCGCACCACTTTAGAGGTGATTGCACCTCTGTAATAGGCTCAAGTCCTCGTAGTCAACGGGACCAACACAATAGTTTAACCAAAGTGAATATAATATGTGAAAATCCGAATACAATTCAACCTAAGGCCAGCCTAGACTTGGACTCAAAGAGCACACCCCTAATCAATATAGGCTAACAAAAAGAAAACCAATTGGATCATGGGCCTTCTCAAAATCAACCTTATGGGGGAGATGAAGTCCCCACAAGATTGGCTAGCGAAGGTATGAGGAGAAGTTATGATGATCTATGCAAAACAACCTTGAATAGTGCAAGTACCCTTTATTAAAAAAAGCACCCTCTGGGGGAACTGAGACCATGAAAAAACGTCTTCCCGAGGTACTACAAGAAAATCCCACCTACAATCACCTTTGTGGCTACCTATGAAATATCACTAGGGATACTACCTCACAATCAATGATCGGGTCAACAATCATAGGTCCGACCACATGTAAGGGCAGGGTAACTAAGCATGAAGCTCCACAGGTGTTAACCAATAAAACCCCTATATATGTAGTAGTCAAAGTGGTACCACAAACACCAAAACAAGAGGAGAGGGGTAATCTCCCTACTTACCCCAATGCGAACTCTCTTTTAACTCTTTTGTTATAGGAGGCTCCCCACACAATTGTTGAAAGAATGAATTTATAATTCTTTAATGACTCCTAAGTTTCATTTTATGGCCTTGGAGAGTTTACTCTCCAATCCTAATCCAAGGCCCTAAGCCTATCTAATGTTGGATCACTAAAAAGAAAAGTGTCTAATGAATTTTAGATTATGCATTTTGTTTTATGGTTGTTTCTTAAGTCCAAAGGTGGCGAATGAAACTTTGGTGTTGTTTTGACTCTTGACCCAACCAAGCAATGCAAAAATGATAATGAAAAATCATTCAGTTTGATGAAATCTAACTATGGGAGGGAAAGAGACTTTTCATTTTTCTTTTCAACTTTTAAAAACGAAGCCTCAAAGACACCAAGTAACCAACAAGGAATTCAGATCTTAAACCAAACAATGATCCTAATGCACTATTTTCACGAATGCTTCAAAAGCAGTCAAGCACACAACAATTTTTTTTTTCAATATTTTGGTTATTTTTTATAATCGAAATGAAAAAATTCATGATCTAAGAAAGAATAGAAATGAAAAAGGAAAAAATAGCAACAATTAGCAAGAAAAGGGGCCATAGGAAATTCGAAATGATGCTAGATCAACTCACTCCAATGTATCTACCAAGATCTCACCCAAAACTCACCTAGGAGGGTAGATCTAGTGACAATCTACAATTACACAAGGAAAAGTAATGCAACTAGTGGAAAAAAAACCAAATCTATTGGGTTATCTACCCAAATTCACCGAAACGCTCAAACAAAAATAGGACCTATCCAAGATATGGAAAACAAACCACATAACTGCACTAAAAAAACACTTGAAATAAAATTATGTGACCAAATGACTGAAATAGAGTCAAGACCCATATCACAACAGACCACCGCAAGACCTTATTGATCATAAACACAACCTAACCTCAAAGTCTTGACTTTTTCTACAAATATGTAGTTTTAACAAATCATTGTGAGACACATGCTAGTCAACCAACGAGGCTCATCGCAGGATGCATGTGATGCAAGAAGTGATGATATGAAAAATATTATTTTTTAGAAGATGGATCTGTTATAGATCTTCCATATCTATGTCATATCTCTCATATCTGTTGGATATAGGCTCTGAAATAATCAATGGAAGAAATTCAAATCAATCACAATCAAGTAGAAGAAAGGATTGTCAAAGAGACTCAAACTAGAGAAGAATTATTCCCCAGCGGAGTCACCATTTCTGTTATGGGACAAAATCTCATAGGGATCCTATTGAATACACAATAAAATATCCTTAGGACCTACCTAATGATCCTAGATAGAAAAGGGGTAGATTCCTATGGTTTTCTAAATGCAAGAAAACACTTTTCCTTTTAACCAAGAAGGGGGTTGAACATACCTTAGATTTATGGTTTTCCTCGCGTGTCCTAGTTGTTGCAACTCCTAAGATTCAAATCTAATGCTTGCAATTTGATTTTTGCACACAAGAATATAAAAAAATACCTATCCACTATCCTTTTAATGTTAGGAAAATCAAATTTGCTAGATTTATTCTGATCTATTACTCATAATATCATATCCAATTTATTTATGGATAGAGCACAAATAATATGGAGGAAAACCGATGATCTATTGATTAAAACATAGAGAATACATACAATATCATACATTGATGAAGATGCATCCTCCCTTGATTCCTTGCTCCTTGGTCCTCCTTTAGATTATTGGTCAGGTTAGGCACTTTTGACTTCTAGATGTGATGGATGGAACACACACCTTTGCAAATGGAAAACATAACAATACTTTTGATTCTCCTTCCCCTTTACCAAGAATTTTCTTTGTTATATAGATATTTGGAGGAGGCTGGGGAGAGATGATAGTCTATATACCAATAGAGACTCGAATGTAGTGAGTTCCTAGGCCCTTGAAACACAGATACAAATAATCCCTCACCTATCTCCTCGTAAATCCCTGAATATAGAAGTTTCATAGGTCATTGCTTGTTGAACACTAATGAACTACAAGCCACATCACTTGTTTTCCACTATGTGTCCAACGATGATCTCCAAAAAGGGCTCAAATCTTAGGAAAAACATGCATTTTGGATTACATCCTCTTATGGGTTTCCTTCTGGCCCATAGGGTGGAAATTAATGTTTTAACACTGTTTGATGTTATGCACAATCCTCATATTATCTCCCTGGTGAGGAAAATATTTATATATGTGATCTCCTTCGCATCCCCAACACTTTATGGGTTGCTATCTTGGCCTCTTCTTGAAGGAATCTGTCATTTTTTGATCACCTTGAGCTGGTTTCTCTCGCTTATATGCTTGATATCTATTCCAGATGAAAGGCAACTTAAACCCTTTCTTTCTATGATCCATATTTCCTTTCTTCTCATCATCCCATAACTTTTGGAAAGTTGGCCTTCCTCTATTCTTGTCATACAAATATTTGGCCTATCTTATGGCTTCTTCCAAATTCTTGGGCTCATCAAACTAAATTTTATCCTTGTAGAAGGATGGTAGTCCACTCAAGAACCTCTGAATTTTTACCTTCTCATCCCTCATGAATCCCACATACCTAATAATTTCCAATAATTTCCTCTCATATTTATCCATGTTCATGTTCCCAAGTTTGAGTTCAAAGAACCCTTGCATATTTTTTTCATAATATTTCTTTGAAAAATACTGTTGTTGGAAATATTTCTTTTGCTGCTCCCAAGAAATTCTCTTGTCATCAAGGTTCTTAACCTACTTAAGTATATCCCACCACATATATGTCTTTCCTTGAATATGGTAGGATGCAATCCTGACTTCTATATTTGATGAGTAATCATGCAACTAGAAATATTTCCTCATTCCCAACAACCGTGCCTGTGCATATTCTCCCTTCCTATTCTCTCCATCAAATGATGGTGGCTTGATCTTCCTAAGCTCCCATTGCAATAATTTGACCCATGTCTCCTCCTCTGATGTCTAACAGGGACATACTTGAAATACTTTTTGACCTTGAATGTACATATGTTCTTCTGGTCAAGTTCCATAGGGAATGATGATGTTGATGTTTCCTTACGCTCATTGATTTTCTAGATCCCCCATGATCATTCCTCCTATCATGAGATATGGATCCTTCTACTTGTCTTGCACTAGATTCTTGTTTTGTGCCAGCATATTTGTTGAATTGTTTCTGCAACATATTCATATTCAATGATATATCTTCATGATCCCTCATCATCCTTTCATTGTCCACTCTATAACTCTACACTTCCTTCTGCATGCTTCCCATAGTCTCAACCAACTCTATAGGATCAACTCTACCCCTATTCCCATTGGATTCAATATTTGCATTTTCCATGCTAAGATGTAGATCTATGAACTCCTCCTCATGGCTATAAGACCCTTGGAAATCCTCCATATCTCTATTTCTCATACATGAACTAAATTTTTCTTTCTTGTTCCTCTAATTCTGCAAGAATGTGCATGAAACAATTGTTGTTAGAATTAGGCACATTGCAACATATTTATTAATTAGATTACAAATAATTCTTCATTTCAATTTATGAAGAAAATAAATGCACTAATCCAAATTTTGGTTCCTTATACAAATTCCTTTTTGAAACATCTCTCCAACGACTATGCTCTTGCATTAATCTGAGTTTTGAGTGAGAAGTTACAACCTTCTCAAGTTGCAATTTCCACTCATTTCTCTGTTTTTACTACTGCATTTTTTTTTGGTTTTATGAGAATATGTAGTGCTCAATCAAAATTTGGGTTGATAGATGTCTTCTCCTCCTCAATACCTTTCCATTTAATACTTTTTTTTCCAAATATGAGCTCTGAGTTGATAATTATGGTATGTATAAGTTTATACCGTTTCTCATTTTTACCCCTTACTGCTACACGTGTCTTCTCTCCCACTCCATACAATTTTAAGTACCCAAATTCTAAATCTGGTTTCATGGCTGACTTCTATGGTCTGTGATATTTTCAAAAAATAATTGTGTGTCCCAAACTGACTTCTAAGAAATGAGTTATGCCCTATGGAAGTAAGTTGGTACTTAATTTATACCCTGTATTGTTTCAGTTGTAACTTCCTCATACTAGCTCTGTTTTGCGCTCAAAATAACTCGTTGGAAATCTCTTGTTGAGTTCTTTAATTTTAGAAAAAAAGTTTGTGTGTATTGATGGTATGAATTTATCTCAATGTTTACTACCTAAAAATGTTGTTTAGGCCCTCAAAATACCTCGGCAAGTTGATGACCTTCAAAATTTGAAAACATTTGTAGAAAATTGACTAATTTACAATTGTAATAGTTTGTTAATCTGACCCATGTATGAACTTGTAAATATGGATTAAATGGCATGGGACATGTCTATATATTCCATGTGTCATACATTGGTTTATCCATGTCATCATCCATTTTTCTCCTCCATCGACAATCTGCCAAACCTCTGCAAATCTCTCGGGCTCTCCTTTGCAGACTCTTCCCAACATTGTGTTAAATAACGTGTTATTAATATTTTTTGCAACCTGGGACCTGAAAGGCTATTGTAACACCCCCCATATTAAATAAGGAACATTATTGTGCAGAATAATACACATAAATTGAAATTTCATTTGCTAATTCATTTCCAGTAGCTTACCAGCCACAATTTATACATAGAATTAACTAGATTTTGTTATCCATAATTAAATGCATCTATAGAATTCTAATTGAACATGAATGCAGATAATAAATCATATACAACAACACATAAAACCATTATAATTCATAGAGTAAAATGCACAGCCATAAGACTCATAAGAAAACTTAGATAATAGATCAATACTTATCTTCAAAAGAAATTTTGTGCAACTAGCTGCTTGGGAAGGATGTTCCACCCAACCATAGACTTTTTCTTCCAAATATCAAAATCAATTCACCCCTATGTTGGGGCTAGGAATAAAAAAAATAATGGTGCCTCTCACAGTCCACTCACAACTCAATATATCCCAACCCACTGGTATTCTCCTACAACTATCCGGAATTTCCTCTAGTTATCTTCCTGTTGACTTTCCCAACCCAAGGAATGTACCCCTTCACTAATATCATTCCATCGAGCATCCCATTCATTTATCAGGGTCTCTTTGTCTCAGGTAACCATGAATCTCTTTGCTGGGAACTCAAGGGAACTCACTGTCAGGAAAACTACCAGCAAGCAACAACAAACACTTGTTGTTACAGTGCAACTCACTTAGGAGTTCACTCTTTATGCCTAGCAACTTGGCTCTTCAATTTCTAGCTCCAAAATTCTCCAAACATTCTCTATCATTCTCAATAATTCTCCCATGCTTCCTTCTCTAGCTCCATTTCTCTTTTCCCCTACTCTCCCCTTGTTGTTCTTGCCAAAAATGAAAGTGAAAATATGCATATTCTCCCCATACAATTTTCCTCTATTTTCCCTAGAAAATTGACTAATCACTCTGCTCAATGTTGATTGTACGTCATCCCCATGCTTCCAATAAATATGGGATGTGACCTCTACACGCACCCTTTGATAGGTATTCAATGATTGGGTTCTCATACATTGAAACAAAAAATAGATTGTTTCCTCAAATGATAATAAAATTCAGAAATATGGGTTGAATTAATACCCATAATTAATTTCCCTTTTGGACCCCTCTTAGACACTCTCTTCTCTTGTGGAAAAATCAACTCCCATATATGTCCATATTCCCAGCAGCCGGTATCACATTGTTTTTATTAAAATAAAAAAATACATTTTTCATATTACATTGTTTGGCCATAGCCACATTCATTTCTATATTATGCATTAATTAAAATGGGGATTATAGTGGGGATGTTACATTCCACCACCCCTATAATTGTGCACCATCCTTGGTGCACAACACCATGCTAAAATACATATACAATTTTACATCATAATATTCAAAAAATAAAATTCTAAAATCTGTTTACTCTCCAACAACAGTTCCAACCATAATCTCTCATTCTTCTCAACTTGTTGACCCAAGGAATGCAACCCATTCACTGCTCTCAATTCATCAGGTTGTACCATTATTTTATCATGCCTGTCAACATAGGTTACCAAGAACTCTAAGATGTGGTTATGGAATCTAGCTACCCAAAAATGGAGTTTTGCATTTTCAGCTTCTATTTTCTTCAAAATTGACAAAAACTTGTGGGTATTCGTCCCACATAGTTTCTTCATGCTCCCATGTTTTATCTTCAAGATCGTAGCAGGTCCATTGAACCTTTACCATTCCTATGGATTTTTTCCTGGGCACTTTGAATTTCTGGTCTAGGATGCGTATTGGTTCCACCCATAAATCCCCTTCATTTTCCACCTAGATCACAGTCCAATTAATTATGTGGTTAGGGTCAGGCACATATTTCTATAATAATGACACATGGAATGCATTAAGCACTCTCATGGATGTAGATAATGCTAGCATGTATGCAAATAGCCCTATTTTCTCTAAAATTTCAAAAGGCCCATAATATCTTGCTGCCAACTTTGGGAAACAACCCAATCTTATCGAACTTCTTTTTTCTTTCACTTTTAGAAAAAACATGTTCACCCACTTTAAATTCTATAAAAAATATGTTATTTTATGCATAGATTTTCTGCCTATATTGGACAACCTTTAAATTCTACCCGATCTTTTCCATTTTCTCTTCCATTTCCTGCAAAAAATCTGGCCGAATGATTACTTTGTTTTTTGGGTTATCCCAACTCACTGGTGTGTTATACTTCCTTCCATAAAATGCTTCAAATGGGCTCATTTTTAATGAGACTTGATACCCATTATTGTAAGAAAATTCTACTAAGTGGATGTAGTCTTCCCACTTTGATGGATGATCTATCACATACATTTTGAGCATATCTTCAATTATTTTTTTAGTCCTCTTTGTTTTCCTATCTGACTCTGGGTGATATGTTGTACTGATATTTAAATTTTTCCCAAATCCTTTTAATAACCCTTTCCAAAAATTTGATGTAAATTTTGGGTCTCTGTCTGAAATAATTGCCTTAGGCACCTCATGTAGCTTGAAAAAGTCCCTCATGTAAATCTTTGCAATGTTTGTTGCCTTGTGTGTGGTCTTCGCAGGAATAAAATGTGAAACTTTTGTTAATTTATCCACCACCATCATGATGGAATCATGTTGCTTCACTGTTGTAGGTAGCTTTGCAATAAAATCAATTGTAACCAATTCTCATTTCCACTAAGGAATAGACAATAGTCGTAGCAACTTCGTTGAATGTCTATGATTTTTTTCACCTTTTGGTATTCTAGGCACCTAGCAATATATTTATCCACTTCTTTCTTCATTCCCGACCAAAATAATTGACTTCTTACAATTGCAATTATCTTCTGATATCCTGGGTGCCCAACATATGGCACATTGTCTATTTCCCTTAACACTATCTTTTTCATCTATCTGGGATTTGGCACATACATTTTCCCTTTGTATATGAGGATTCCATCTCCTTTTAGCTCATAATAATTAAATTTATGCTATAAAATGCCTTGATGTAATGTTTCTTTTATTTTTAAATATTGTTGATCTGAATTTGTAGCCTCTAAAATTCTATCTTTTAAATATGTTCTAAACATGCTAATGGCTGAAATATGCATTTCATGAGCTCTTATGGTGAGTGCATTGACCACTTGATTCTCTTTTCCTTTGATATGATTAATTTCAAAGTCATATTCACTCATAAATGCCATCCATCTAGTTTGTCTAAAATTTAATGTTGGTTGTCCAAACAAATGCTTCAGACCATAGTGGTATGTCCTTAGCTCAAATCTTCAACCCATGAGGTAATGTCTCAACATTTTTAGTGCATGTACAATTGTTTCTAATTCCAATTCATGTGTAGCATAATTCCTCTCATGCTCCTTTAATTTTCGGGACTCATAGCATACCACATGATATTTTTGACCGAGGACTCCACAGATCCCTTCCTTTCATGCACTAGTGCATACTAAAAAATATTCATCTGGATATGCAATATTTAAAATTGGTGCACTTGTTAAAATTTCTTTCAATTGTTGAAATCTTTCTGCACACTTGGAAGTCCATTTAAATTTCACTCCCTTCTTTTGCAAAGAAGTGATTAGGCTTGCAATTTTTGAAAAACCTTTTCTGAATCTTCGGTAATAACAAACAATACCCATAAATGATATGACATTTGTCACATTTCTTGGTGTTTTCCATCATTTGATGGTCTCTATCTTCTTAAGATCAACTGCTATTCCATCTGCTGAAATAATATTCCCCAAGTAGTGAATTTTTTTTGATTAAAGATGCACTCAGTTTGGCATACAATTTATGCTCTCTCAAAAATTGCAACACCATTCTCAAATGTTTCTCATTCTCTTCTTTTGTCCTTGAGTAAATGAGAATATCATCTAAGAAAAAAATCAAAAACTTGTCTAGGTACTCCATAAACACTCCATTCATCATGAACATGAAAAATTCTAGGGCATTTGGTAGCCCAAATGGAACTACTGTAAATTGATAATGCCCATATCTTGTCGTAAATGTTATCTTTATGATATCCTCTTATTTTATCCCGTCTTGATGATAACATGATCTCAAGTCAATCTTGGAAAATATTCTTGCACCTTTCAACTGATAAAATAAATCATCAATATTTGGAAAAATATATTTGTTCTTTATGGTGACCTTATTTAGTTGTTTGAAATCAATACATAGCCTTCAGTTTCCATCCTTATTATTTACAAAAAGAACCGAGGCTTCCCAAGGTGATACACTTGGGCGTATATACCCCTTCTTCAAAATTTCTTCAAGTTGCACCTGCAACTCTTTCAATTCTGGTGTGCCCATTCTGTAAGGTGTCTTGGACACTGGGGCAACTCTTGGTACCAAATTAATAGAGGAATCAATGTCTCTCTTTGGTGGAAATAATGTTATTTCTCCAAAAAAATCTTCCAAATCCATTAATATCAAATGGTCTTCAATAATTTCCACTTTATCCATGGTTGCCTCTTCTACATGGGCTACAAAAAATTCATATCTTTTCCTGAAACTCTTTTTTAGATGCATGGCTGAAATTTCTCTAACAACTACAACTCTCTAAATGCCTTGAATCTTGCCTTGCTACCCTCCCTCATCAAGACAAGTAATTTCCATGCTATAATATTCTAAGACAACATGGTGTTTTTTTGACCAATCCATGCCAATTAGATAGTCATATGAACCCAATGGTATGATGTTCACATCTACCTTTGTGATGAGTCCATTCATGTCTATTGGAAAATATTTAACCAACTCACTGATCTTTCTCTTATCCCCTATGACTAACTTAACTAACCAATATTTATTATGATTACTCCTTGAAAGTGAAATGTTTCAACAATGTTATAGTTTATGTAAATATGGGTAGCTCCAGAATCAATCAAAATTACTATGGGCTAGTTATCAATCTTACCTTCCACTTCAATCATGGGGGATTGATACTCTGCTTTATTGTTGTCCAAGGATACATCAATCCTTGGCATGGTTCCTCCCATGTCTTCAATTTTTTCATCCTCCTGAATGTTGTGAACAATCCACATTCTTTCACCTTTGTGAGGGAAGTCCCTATAAAAGTTATTTCCCTCACATCCCCAATATTGTATATGATCCTTCCTTGTCCTTTTTCCAAATGAATATATTGTCTTGTGCTCATTGTGGGTTGATTGTCCTTGCTGATTTTCTTGGGAGTTGTTCTTGAAAAAGGGTGGCTTAAAAACTTTTTGTCTTTGATCCTTATTTCCTTTCATCTTGCCATTCCAAGTATTTTAGAAGATTGGCCTCCCTCTGCTCTGCTCATAAAGATGGTTTTCTCTCCTTATGGACTCCTCCAAAGTCCAGGGGTTATTGTATTGTATCTTGTCACTATAGAAATAGGGTAACCCACATAGAAACCTTTGTATTTTGACCTTCTCATCCTTTATGAAGTCCACATAATTTATCAATTCAAAGAATTTTTTCTCATACTCATCCATTGTCATGCTTCCCAACTTGAGTTCAAATAACTCTTTAATATTCCTTTCATAGTAATGATTTGACATATATTTCTCTTGGAAATATCCTTTGAAATACCTCCATCAAAACTTCCTATCATCAAGGTGTTTCTTTCTTAAGTTGATCCCACCACACGACTGCCTTTCCTTGCAAGTGGTAGGTTGCAATTCTTGTTTCCACCTTAGAGGGATAACCATGAAGCTGGAAATATTTCATCATTTACAACAACCAAGACTTAACCTATTGTCCCATACTGTGCTCACCATTGAAAGTAGGTGCCTTTATTTTCCTAAGTTCACCTTGCAAGATGTATCCCTCAGGCCTTCTCCTCTGTCTCTTGACAAGAGACACACTTGGACTTATTCTTGGCCTTGAACTTACATGAGCTCTCCTAGTGGATTTCTCTAGGGAACGATGGTGCCTGCTCATGATCCTTGACTTCTTGTCATTCCCATGCTCATCCCTTTTGGTATGGGATTTGAATGTTGTCACATGTCTAGCACTAGTTTCTTGCATTGTGCAGGAGTCTTTATTGGATTTCCTCTATAACAAATTCAAACTCTAAAGTATCTCTCCCTGAGCCTTCATAATCTTCTCATTATTATTCATATACCTCTATACTTGTTTCTGTAGGATTCTCATAGTTACAAGATTTTTCTTGCCTCTTTTTCCATTAGACTGTCTCAGCATTTCCCATGCTGACATGTATCCCTTTAAATTCTTCTTCATGACTGTACGACCCTTGGGAATCTTCGATGGATGTGGTTCTCATATAGGAACCAAAATTCCTTCTCGTACCTCTAAATTCTGCAAGAAAATGTGCATGAAAATAATTTTCTATTAGAAAAAATATATACATACATAATTCTGGAAAGGAATACATGAATGTTTATGCTCTTTAATGCCACCAATCATATTCTTTTGTGTTGGCTATAATTTAAATTGACCGGATCAATTTTCTAGGTTGATATATGGATTCTCCTCTCTAGTATATTTCCAATTACTACTTTCTTGCTCAATTATGAGCTCTAAGTAGAAATTTGTTTTCATTAGAATATTTCTAATTTACCCCTTTTGTACACTTTTCATTTTGGTGAAATTAATCCCAGACACCAACTTCTGTCACTTGTAGAAGTAAACCTGTCAGGAAGTAGGGAAAATTTTGTATGTGGAATAGATAATGTGATGACAGAGAATTCATAACAACTCTCAGATTGTCAAATTGATTCTCCAATAAAAAAATGCAATAATCTGGAAATAACAACTTTGTCCTTTTCACCCCTTTTTTCTAGACTTAGAATTATTAACCAAATTGGTTATCTCCCAAACTATGCACTTATGATTTTTTTTTATTAAACCAACATTGTCTAGCTTGATGAATATAAAAAATGTTGAGTAAGTAAATTTTCTAGATTTTCCATCTAGAGACCCTTTTTCTCAGAAAATCCCAAAAATCCCCCAAAAATGGCACACAATAATGGATTTTTCCCTGTTTCAGCATCCCCATTCCAAACACCTTAGAATCCGACCAATCCCTTCACATATTATTTTCATGTCTACTTTTCTGACACTCTGTAGAAGTTTTAGTAGTGACTGTGATCTTACCATTGAACTTGACCTTGATCTTCAAAAAAATGTAATTTGCATTTTCTGGAAAATTCCCCTCTATGGCACTTCTGTGAGCCTCCTTACTACCGAAAAAACCTAGAAGTTTCATCTTAATATGATTTAATTTTCTCTAGTTATGGGCAAAATAATAAAATGGCTTCAGACTTTTTTTTAAGACTATAGGAAATTTTTTCCTATGTGGCATATTTGTTAGTGTGGTTGTTGATGTGATACCACTTACCACCCTGCTCCGATAACAGTTGTGGTATTGGTATCAGTCATCGCTTTGTCGGTAACCCCACCACCGTGGCATGCCACCATGCCATTGTGCCACCATGCCACCATGCCACCAACCTGTCATCGTGGACCTACCACTACGGTAGTCCATGTCACCAATGCGATGTCATCACCACATCACTCACCATGTGGACTCCATGTCATTCTTGCATTATGGTACAAAAAATTACCCAAATTGTCTGATTCTTAAAATTTCCAAAATTTTCAAAAACACCTATTTTTCGAAGTTTATGCCAGGGCTGCCAGTAACTCTAAATTTAATATTATAATGGCCAATTTCGTCCCTATGCATTTTAATTCGACCTCTGCACCCGAAATTCGACACTTCCCATGTCGAATTATCAATGAATTTCATTGTAGAAATTGGGTATTTTTAGCAATTTCGCCATGGGTATCTTGTAAATCCCATGTTCAACCAGTTATAGGCCAAAAAACACCCATTAAGAGGTAAAAATTGTGTATTTTAACCCATGAGATTGATTCCTCAAATTTCTCATGAATTTTTCCCAATTTCATAGGAGTAATCTAACAAAACAATTTGTTGACATCCCTTGAACTTTAAATCCACAACTTCGGCTTTTGTGTGCTGAGTTTGGACCATGCAGGCTCGGTGTTGAACCTGTGGCTCTGATACCAAGATGTAATGTCCCCCATATTAACTAAGGAACATTACTATGTGGAATAATACACATAACATCAAAATTTTACTTTCTAATTCATTTCCTGTAGCCTTACCAACCACAATTTATACACATAATTAACTATATTATGATATCCATAATTAAATGCATCTATAAAATTCTAAATGAACATGAATGCAACTAATAAATAATCTACAATAAAACATAAAACTATTCTCATTCACAGAGTAAAATTCAAAGCCATAAGACTCAATAATAAATCTCATATAATATATAAACACTTATATTCAAATGAAACTTTGTGCAACCAACTGCTTGGGAAGGTGATGCAGACCCCCCTTCTCTGCTAAGGGCTGCGCAAACTCCCAGTCTAGGATCAATCAAGAAACTGAATCGAATCGACTTTTTGGCCCCTCGACAACCTCAAATTCACTAAACATGCCCTCTTTCCCTTAAAGTGTAGGTTATATGGAACCCACGGCTTCCTCCTTAACGCCTTTTAAAATCTTAGTGTAAATAGGTGCTAGCTCTCCTGGTTAAGCCCCTCTCTTTACATGACCAAGGCTATGACGAGTCGCCTAATCGAAAGGTGCATCATGACTTCATGGATCGGGCCTTTGCATGTGACTCACCCCAACTCTCCCGACCTCTGAAATCTCGACAAGAGCCTAGCGCATGCTAGCCCCTCTATTCTCATTCACTGATGTGACCTCTCTCTATGACCACTCGCCTAACTCAAAAGGTGTTTCACGATTTCACGTATCGAGTCTTTTCATGTGAGTCACTCCGACTCTTGCAACCTCCAAAATCCCGACAGGTTTTTAGCGCATGCTAGCTCCTCCCTTATCCTCCATCCATATGACCCCTTGCTATGACCTGGGGCCAAACCTTTCGAGTGCTTTGCGATTTCATGTTTTGCGAAGTCCACTTGCTTGTCCTTCTAAAACCCGAACTTGTGAGTTCCTCTCATCAGATCAATGGTCCATAATCCCCACAATCCAATGGTCCTGATCTCCTTTTCGAGTATCAAGACTTTGCATTTCACGAAGTTGGACGACCACTCACCTCCCTTCTCCCGATATACAAACTCTTGATATCTCCCTGAAAAATCAACGGTCCATGCTCTCTCTTCAATCAATGGCTCATATCAAATCGCAAACTCAAATTTCGCGAGTTCCCAGAACTCTTACCTCTGATTTCCTAAGTTGCGAATTCCCGACAAGACCAGATTTAAGGTCCACAATCTTCCTTCGATCGACGACTGCGATCAAGTCACAAACTCCGACTTTGCGAATCCTCACGACTCTTCCCTTTGACCTTTACACTCTGTGAGTTAGTGAAATATTCATCTCTCACCACGTGCCCTCCTTGACAATGGACGACTCCGATGATTTCAAAATTTCTTAACCCCGCTCCTCCTGTGTACTTTCAAAGCTTATCATTAGTGCACTTTACCTTGATCGGGCGGCTACGATTCTTTTGCGCTCAGACTGAACGAATGAGATATTTCCTCCTTTGTGCTTGCTCCTCATTGTCTGAATGTTTATCAAACAGTCCAGATATCTCCCCTTGAGCTTAAGATTTCTTCAGACTTAGAAGATTTTCTAAATATTCAAAGGTTTCGAACTTTGTCCTTCCCGCGAGTCCATTTCTTGGATCTCGTTCTCACTTCTTGGAAAGTGTTATCCCTTCTGAGCTTGATCTCCTCAGATATTTCTATCTCTCAAGCACTTCTTGGAAAGTGTTATCCCTTCTAAGCTTGATCTCCTCAAAAATTTCGATCTCCCAAGCACTTCATGCTTTTCCTTAAAATTTTGTCTAACTCATATTTAAAGATTTCTTGAAAATAATTCTTCCCACCTTCCTAGCACTCATTTTTTCTAGTCCTTAGACTTCTTATGGATTCACTTCGACACTGAGTCAAATTTTGAATTTGTGCACTCCTTGCAACATATTCTTACTCAAGATCTGGATTCTTGCGGAGGGCTGTGCACTCCTAGCGGAAATCACTTTGCACTACTTTCAAAGGAAATCTTATGCTATTTCTTCTGAGCTTTACGAGTCGAAACAGACCCTGTCAATGCACTCCTTACATACTATATGCACACCTTGCACCGACTCATGAAGAAAACTGATTGAGAATTATACAAACATTTTAAAGCTACATACACTCGTAGCAAGATTGATTCATTCTTGAAAACAACAATAAGAAATAAATTGCTAACAACAACAGTCTCACACATTGGATCAATTTTCCTCTGTTATCTTCATTCAAAATCAAGAAAACGGTTACAGCTAAAATCAAACAACAACTACTATTCAAAAAATTCCTACTTGCTCGCAACTCTGTAGCTTTTATTTAGGGAATACAAAACCTCTCTTTATACAAAAGAAAACAACTAAATGCTATCTAATTGTGGTTACATCGAGACTAGGGTTAAACTCCTAGGTCAAGCATTCTCATTTTGTCTCCACACGTGTGATCTTTCCTTTTTTGTTTTCTATCAGCCTCAAAATATTTGTAGTATTGGATAGCATTTGAGACTTAGGATTGGTCCTCAGGTGTTGAGTTGTCCTGCCACGTGTACTTGCTGACGATACTCCTGCATCATACTCCCCTGGGAAAATATTCATGGACTCTTGTCCATGAGCTCCTGCACCGACTTTCCAATCTTCAGAATATCAAATTCACTCTTGCAACTGGCATATTCTATTGGGTGTCCCTTCCACTTGAATATATATTCAAAATAGGTCTTCCTCCTGGTCTTCTTACCAATACTTTGATCAACAATCTTTTCCATCTGTGATTTTTTTGCTATAGGCATTTGTTTCTGCTACTAAATATTCTCTTGATCTGTTGATCCCTCTGTGTCATTCTTCCTGTAAGGATACAAGTCTGAGACATTGAATATGGGCAATATGCCCACATCATCTAGAAGCTAAATCTCATAGGTGTTTTCATTAAACTTTCTCAAGATCTTACATGGCCCTATATTTTTCATCTTTAGCTTTTTATATGTCCCCCTAGGGAACCTTTCCTTCCTGAGATGTACCCGAACCTGATCTCCTACTTCAAATTGAAGTTCCGTTTATCATCTCTGCACTTGTACTCTTGGCTAGAACTCTGCAACTGCCCTCTGATATGGCTATGGAGCTTCTGCATTTCTGCAGCAAAATCTTCTGCTCCAATGCTTCTTATCTCACTTTGTTCCAAGTCTCTCAACTCAGATACTCCCTTGGATTGCATTCCATACAATATTTGGAACGGGCTCTTCCCAGTGCTCCTGTTTGGTGAGTCATTGTATGAAAATTCTACTTGTGGCAGAATATGAGCCCACTGATTATGGTGCTCGGTGACCAGACTCCTCAATAAGTTTCCCAAAATTCTTTTTACCACCTCAGTTTTCCCATCAGTTTGAGGGTGATAAGATGAGTTGAAGGACAATTATGTTCCCAACTTCTCTCACAGTGTTCTCCAAAAATGACCGACAAATTTTGTCTCTCTGTCTGAGACAATGCTTCTGGGTAGGCCGTGAAGTCTCACAACTTCCTTAAAGAACAGATTTGCAAAATGTGTTGGATCACTGGTCTTCTGGAATGGGATAAAGTGTGCCATATTTTAAAATCTATCCAACACCAAAAATATGGAATCACATCCTCTTTGCGTTCTTGGCAGTCCCAACACAAAATCCATGCTTATTGCATCCCAAGGCCTCTCTGGTATGGGCAATGGTTGATACAATCCAGTGTTCTGTCTTTTACCTTTTTCATTTTGGTAGATTCTACATATGTTTAGGAATTTGATCACATCTGGTCTCATACCTATCCAATAGTATGAACTTCTCAACTGTGCAAATGTCTTATCATGGCTGAAATTTCTAGCCAATCCTCCACTATGTTTTTCCTTCAAAATTTTATCCCTCATTGAGCATTTTGGTATGCACAATTGACTTCCCTTGAAAAAAAATCCCTCTTGAATCATATACTTTGTCCATTGGCTCCTATCTCTCAACACTAGATTCTCACATGCTTCGTATGCTTCCTTGAAATATAGATCATCACTGTACATTTCCTCAAGGTGTTCAAACCTTAAGGTATTTATATGAAATTCTTGCAGAATCAAACATCTCCTGATAGTGATATTGTTGATGGCTCTCGAGTTTGTACACATTCTCCATCCTCCATCTTTCTTTGGACCCAACACAGTTGGTACTGTGCATGGACTCAATCTCTCTCTAACCAAACCCTTGTCTAACAATTCTTGGACCTGGTTCTTTACCTCCTCATTCTCTCGAGGTGCCAGTTTGTATGCCACTTTGTTTGGAAGACTTTCTCCTGCTATCAAATCAATATGATGGCTGATACTTCTGATGGGTGGCAATGAGTTAGGTATATCATCCACCACCATGTTAGCAAAATTATCCAACAATTCCTGAACTTCTTCAGGTAAATCATCCATCGAAGTAATAGTAAGGATAACTTTGGGTTTCCTGACCACAACAAACTACATCTCCTATTCTTTCTTGACTTATTTCAGGAGTTCCTTCCCACTCATGAGAAGTATGCTTGTGTTGACTTCCCCTTTCACTTTCTTCTCCTCTATTGGCAACAACATGTGTGTCCTACCTATTATAACCCTAAATTGTACCACACATGCTTACCTGGCATCAGGCCAACTCATATCCCTTCTTTGCCAAAACTCTGTTGAACAACTCTTTGAAAATCCTCTTGTGTAAAGGCCCACATGCCCTAACCCATTACTGCACGTATGTACACACTAGTTGACTCACAAAAACCCGCATGTACCTACAAAAGCACAAAAAAAAGAAGTTGCCGACGGAACAAAAATCTATGGGTGAGTTAACTGAAACTCCCGGCCATGCATGGCCGAGGGTTCGTCCAAAAACCTAGCTCCTTCTAGCCTATAAAAGAAGGGGTAGGGGTACCATTTGGAAGAGGAAAAAATATCGCAAAGAAACTCTGCCCATTTACGTATTCCATTGTCCCAACCCTTTAACCTTTCCTCATGCCAAAGGAGATTTAAAGCAAAGCAGTTGAAGGATGGAAGAAGATGAGCCTAGGATAAGGTTCAAGGAGCGGTGGCCGGTCTCAACTTTTGTAAGTTGGCTCACTTTAAGTAATAAAGAGAATTCTTTTCCCGTCCCAATTCATAAACTTTCTATGATTTGATTAGTTTATGTTTGATTTCTAACCCGTGAGTATAGAAGTAGCATGCATGCATAGTTTTTGTTTATCTTGAGTGTAGGTCATCTTTGGAAGGAGCATTGCGAACAAGTAATCAAGCACAATGGAGGATCGACATTGAACACTGGTAATAAGATAGGTGGTCATTTCCATGCATTTACTGAGAAAAGGGGATTTAAATCTAGGGATGTAGGTAGAAGGTAGTTTCTATTTGGTCAAATTTGCATGCAAAGTCTGAACTCTATTTGCTAGTCCGTAGGGTGTTTTTCCCAACAAAAGAATTGGCGACCGTACTGGGGGGAATACTCTTTAGGGTTCCTGGAATTTTTATTTAGTTTTTGGGTAGTTTAAAGGCTAGTTTTTGTTTCCTTGTTTGTCTTTTTCTTTCATTTCTGTAAGGTCTGAGCTAGTGGGGAGTCTGGTTTTCCATACCAGCTTTCCCTAACTTTTGCTTGAATGTGTTTTTTGGGACACACAGAGGTACACGTGGCCTGCATAAGGCCTGAACGCATGTACCCATTCCCTATCCTCTTACAGCCCGCATGTGAACACTCGCTGTAGAGATAGCAGTAGCGTGTAGGAGTTCAAAGAACCTTAGAGGCAATCCTCCTCTTACTTGTCAGAATCACACATTCTCAAGGGGTTTTCTGGAATTTTGTCTGAGTCTTGTTTGCTAATAGTCCTATCTTAGATTGATTTTTTCCTTATTATTTTTCCTTGCATTATTTCTTTTTCTGTTAGAAAGAGTATCCAAGCCTTCAAGGGATCCTGGTTATCAATACCAGAGGTCTCTTCCTAGTCTGGTCTGTCTGTTTTCATATTTTTCCTTAGATTTTAGATATACACGCGGCCTGTACAAGGTCAGCCCGTGTGTACACGCCCTCTGTCTCTGTTCAACATGCGTTTGCACACGTGCTATTTGAGTGACAGTCGCATGCTTGTACAGGCTACTTTTTGTTCAGGGTGGGGCAGTCATCCCCTCCTTTGATAAGAAGTATTCCTCTCAGGTGTTTGAATCTATGTTTGAACAATCATTAGCTTAGGATTCATCTTACCCTTAGCCTGCTTTTTCTCAGTTAATAGTTGATAGAAAAATATAATATATATATATATATATATATATATATATATATATTTTTTATTTTTTTTATTTTTTTTATTTTTTAGACAAGTGTGAGATTCATTGTTTTTACAATTTCCATTGTGTGATTCTTTAATCTGACTCTTTGTGATCTACGCTTTAAGCCATAATTGTTTTTCTTGGTTTTTGCTTGTCGGTATTTTCCCTTTCTTGCTTTACTAGCACTTAAATAAATAAAAAAATCTCTTTTTATTTTCTTCTTTGGCTGAAAAGTGTGTTTCTGCATCATTAGCTAGGGAAAAGTATTTTATTTCATAATTTTTCAAAGTTCACTTATATCATAAGTAGCTCCTGGTCGAGTGAAATTCCTTTGAGTTTGCTGTCCAAAATCTTAGAAAAAATTTAAAAAAATCTTTCTTTGTGAAAAGTTGTTGAAATTTTGCATTCAGTAAAAGTTTTTGTTTCCATCTTTCTCATTCATTTTTTGCTTTCATCTTTTACACATCATCAGTTTCACCCTCATACCTCTTGACGTAAGACAAAGCCATAAAATCAACGCTAATTTTAAAATCTACTAGACTTTTATGTTTGTAGGGTTCACAAACTAGTTCAGGAATAGGGCCTTGGATTAGGTTGGAGAGGAAACTCTTCAAGGCCATTCAAAACCAAAAATCGGAGTCTAAGATAGGGAGTGTCTAAGTCCATTTTCGTGGAAGTTATCTAGGACCCCCCTTTAACATAGGGGACAAACCAGAGGTCACGTGTGGAAAGGTAGCAGAGATAACCCCTCCAAAGCCGGACCAATCGTAGTGGAGAACACATATAGAGGGCTTGTTTTGGGATTTCGTCGTTTGCATTTTCCATAGGGCTTCGTGGGTCTCGAATCCGTTCGAGGTCCTCAGTTGTCTTTCGGACCATTTTCTCGCGATACCCTTGATAGGTTTCAGGCTCGATACCCTGCTCATTGTGGTCTACTTGACTTTCGACTGTACCCGCCTGGTGACTGTTCACGTGCTGGAAACCTAGTTTCCAATCTTTTTAGGGACATACACAGGTGAATACGAGGGTATACCGCGGTACCTAGGACAAACATCGGGCCATGCTTTGTAGAGTATACCTAGAGGGTGCTTCCGTGTTCGAGTTGCACTTGCACAGGTAAGTTGCTCTAGTGTTGGTTGTTGTAACTGTTCTTCCAAATAGTTTAGTGATTGCTTGTCTTATCTCTTAGGGGCTTCTTTTTAGTGTGTGTTACTGTTGAAAATTTAGACTACCTTAGTGTGTCTTGGATCTTCTCACACAGTGGAGGATCCCGAGCTCCGCCGGTCACGAAGGCTTCTTGTCCTGCCGTCGGTTACACTGGAGCCACCCCCGCCACCATTAAGGTGAAAGCTAGACCAACAAGGGTCTTTTGAAGTGACCAGGTTACAAACCTTTGTGGCCAAACAATCCCTGAAGGAATCAACCATTTTGGACCTTGAAGCAACCTCTCTTGGCTCGGTTGAAACCCCATCCAATGATATATTGGCATCGTTTATTCTACCAATCCAATTTCACGAATGCCAGACAGTGCCTCACACAGCAATGGAAACAAATGTTGTTACTTCTTCTAGGAATCCTTCAATTCCCACCACAGTTGTCACCACAGGAGAGTCATCTCCTAACCTACCGTTGTCGGTCCGAGCCATCATGGTCTCGGCTGCAACTACATCGCATAGTGGACCAAACCCATGTATGGCGGCGGCCACAACCCCCTTCACACCTAGTGCAACAGACCCTCCGTTCTCATACGGTATGCCTAGTTTGGGTACAAGTCATGTACTAACCTACTCCACTTTACAGACTTTGGGTCTGGGGGTAGGGAGCTCTAGCGCTCCTCTACAAGGTTGCCTTGGGGGTACTCATGTCCCTTTTAATGCTTTTCCTTACGCAGGAGGTCATATCCCTCCTTCGTCCCCTTCACTTGGTGGTCCGCATCAGCAATCCGCCGGGCAATCTACACACAATAGTTTATTTGGAGCGGGGAGTCAGGGACCACCTTCGCACAGTATGCCGGTAGGTTCGACACCATTTTCTTGGAACAAAATGTTTGGTAACAACACTTTCTCATCAGCCGCTTTCCTGACTGGGGGCAACCCCATTTTTGGACAGTCTACTCCTACGCAGGGTACTATTCCTGCACAGGGGGCACACATAGCAGGACCTTGGAATTGAGGAAAAGGATCCGTTCCCTCCTCTGGAATGTCGTTCTGGGGTAATTATTTCCACATTCAATGGAACCTTGGACAGACTACTATGCCTATCCCTACAGGACCGACATGGGGTAATCCTTCCTAAAGTCCTTCAAATACAATGTATGCCCAACACTCTATGTCATTTTTGGGAAATCAGCCAATGATGTCTCCACAGATGAAAAATCCTTACGTTGGTCCAGGCCATGGTTTCTACTAGGATCCAGGCTAGCAGCCAAACATTTCCTGGCAACCTGGTGCCAGTCAAACTCCAGGACCCTTTTTTCCAGGTTATCAACAACAACCAAAACTACCATTCCTGGTGACTTTACACTTGCCAGATTTGACAAGGTTGTTGAATGATCCTATTTGTGATGATCCATGTTGGCCTCCTATGCCGACGAAGTTGCCTTCAGAAATTCCAAAGTTCAAGGCCAAGCCTAATGAAGATCCAGGTGATCATGTGACTACCTTTCATCTTTGGTGCTCATCTAACTCATTGAAAGATGATTTTTTACAGTTGCGATTGTTTCAACGTACTCTTATTGGGAGTGCCACAAAATGGTACATCGAGCTTGATCGCTCAAGATACTCTTCTTTTGGCGAACTGGCGATGGCCTTCTTTAACCATTTCCAGTTACCTGTGAGATACGATGTTGGCATAGAGATACTCGCCAATTTCAAACAGACAACAACGGACCATATCTCTGATCATATCCGAGAGTGGAGACGTCGAAAGAGTTTAATCAAGGTACCAGTCCTACCAACATTTTTGCTTGAGTGGTTACTTAAGTCTTTGTCCCCACAGTTATCCAAAAATGTCACGACATTAGGAGTTTTCTCCGAAGAAGATGCCATCATGAGGGCTCAATAGTTTGAGCTCATCTATTCTCAGTTTGGTTTATTATACAACATCTTGCTAGATGTGCCACGTTCGATACTGGATAAAACTAGATAGAGAGATGGACCACATGCCGACGGTATTGTTGGTTCAACACAAACCAAGCCCGCTGATAAATTGACAAAATAGTTGCAACAGTTATCCATACAATACACAACGGCCATCCAAAATACTGCTTTGGCTGCTCCCCCTACCGAAACGTCGGAATTACACACCGTGTAGTCGACTAACCCAAAGGCCACCCAACAGCCTGAAGGGAAGAAAAAAAAACAAAAGAAGGGTAAGGGGGATAAAAAACCCACTGATAATGCTGGCGGGGACAACATGGAAAAACGGAAGGCGAGGTATCCATGCAACTTGTGCGCAGAAGACCACTCGATCCATCTTTGTCCTCGACTTGCAGAGGCCCAAAAGTTTGTCACACAACAACAACAAGCAGTGTTGACTAATCCCTTTCAACATGGGAAAAATCTAACTCAAGCCTCTACAAGCACAGAAGGGGGTAGCCAAGAAACCTACCCGCCTCCAAACAATCCCTCATCTGCGAACGTATATATGGTTAAGGGTGATGCTTTCATATCAACTAGAGAACACGACTATAGTAAACCAAGCACTTCTAAGAAGGGTAAATAAGTTGATCTCCCATCTCTTCCTCTATAGATTGAGAAGATGTTGGGAGAAACAATGACACACATTCCAAAGGGTGCATTTAAAAAATCTTCTCACAACCCAAATGCAAGGGCTGCCCAGAATTACTCTGTGGTGGAGGATTTATCACAAACCCCTTGTGCGACGTCTGCTTTGGAGGTCCTCCAAAGCTGCCCTGCTCAAAGGAAAGCCTTGTTAACTGCTTTGGGCTCTACTGAGACTTGTAATCCAGGCACCATCATGTTAGATACAATCGACTTAAAACCTCGTCTGCCTTACCACGTAGCATTTCAAATCGTAGTGGCTCATCCCACGAAAAMTTTTACTCGGAATATCTTCCGCACGGTGGTCGACGAGGGAGGATCGACATGCGTTATGTTGTTAGCATGCTGGAAGGCCATTGGCCAGCTTGTTTTGTCTCCATCACCTACTCTCCTCACTTCTTTCGACGGTCGTTCATTCCRACCACATGGCATCGTTCCTTCTTTCCTTGTGCAGTTAGGAGGGAAAGCCATGTGTTTCGAAGTAGAGGTAGCCGATGCTCCCCTCGACTATAACCTCTTGTTAGGATGGAGTTGGACTTATGCTATGCAAGTTGTGGTTGTTATAGTTTTCTGAGTCTTGTTGTTTCCACACGAGGGTCGGATAGTGACCATCGATCAATTGTCTTTCTCCAAACCTGGCCTAACTTTGGGGGAATCCACGGTCCCGATGATTGATAATCCTCAACCAGGTGTCGTTAACGTAGGAGTTGGTTTGTGCCCATCCTTTATGGGTACCTTCAATTACCCACCTCCTCACGACGATATCAAATTTATATCTAATCACCATAAGGTTGAGATTTTTCAAGTTTTGTCGTTCCGCATGACTTACTTTGAGGATCCTTGGATTCTTCCTTCCCCATCAGCCACAATGGATGATACAGGGCGCCCAGGCATGTCCATTCCCTTGTCTGCCACTGAGGTAGAGTACTCTTTAGTCCAACAATCTTCAACTAACCCTGATCCGACTCCTGCACAAGAGTTAGATCCACTTCTAGACCCTGTTTGGGCTCAGGGTTCTCTCGCTAATGTTGATTCGTTAGACTTAGTATTGCTTTCTGATGAAGCAGTAATCGAAGCAATGACTAGTCCAGAAAAACCTTGGGAGGATCTTCATCACAGATCATATTTTCTCCCAGAGTTAATCCAAATCGAAGCAGGAGAATTCACCATTACCATAATGGGAGACAACCGTGTTCTATTAATCTCTTATCTACGCAGGAAATTTATGCTGAGGGAAATATGGAAACTATCGCTGAAACTATACCCATCAACATCTCCCGAAACCATGGCATCATGGAGAATGTCTTCGTTGGAGTGGATTGCTCCCCCAAAGAGATTCAAATTTACACTGATCTTTTCAAAGAATTCCGCGACGTTTTTGCCTGGTATTATGAGGAAATGCCAGGTGTCGATCCAAAAATAGTTGAACATGAAATCACAACGTATCTTGATGCCAAGCATGTTCGACAAAAACTTCGTCCAGTCAATCCCAAGAAAGCAGTAGCCATCAAGATGGAGGTTGAGAAATTGCTAAAGGCAGGTTTTATTTATCCTATCCATTTGACTCAATGGGTGTCAATTCCTGTGTCGGTCAATAAAAAACAAGGCATGATTTGTGTATGTACCGATTTTCATGATTTGAACAAGGCATGTCCCAAAGATAATTTTCCAACACCATTCATTGACTAGATCATTGATGAATGTGCTGGTTGTGAAGCCTTTTCTTTCATGGACGGTTTTTTGGGATATAATCAAATCCAAATCAAACCCGAAGACCAACATAAAACAACATTCATTTGTCTGTGGGGTACATTCGCATATCGTAAGATGCCTTGTGGCCTTAAAAATGCTAGAGCCACATTCTAGCGGGCCATGTCTTTTTTTTTTCATGACCTCAATCATATAGTCAAGGCCTATCTATATGATTTATTATCACACTCTCGCAAGCGAATGGATCATCTCACACACCTTAGACTAATCTTCGAAAGCTGTCACTACTTTAGGATTCGTTTGAATTCAAACAAGTGCAGCTTTTGCGTAACGTCAGGACGTTTGTTAGGTTTCATTGTATCAATAACAGGGATCATGGTCAATCCTCTTAAGGTGGAGGCAATAATCCAGTTTCCCCCCCCACATACAATCCTACAACTTCAGAGTCTACAAGGCAAGGCGAACTTCTTACGACGCTTCACCGCCAACTATGCCGAAATCACCAAGGGCTTTATGTGTTTACTAAAGAAAGACGTTCCTTTTTTCTGGGATGAAGCCGCTCAACTCTCTTTCGACACATTAAAACATGCCCTCACAACCGCACCTCTGCTACGACCACCTAACTATAACAAAGATTTCTTATTATATCTGGCTGCCGCAGAGTCAACCATTGGCATGGTTTTAGTTCAGGAAGACGATTTGTTCTCAGAATACATGATCTATTACCTGAACTGAGGCCTCGTAGGACCGGAACTCAATTATTCTCATATCGAAAAACTTACGTTGGCAGCAGTTCATGCTGTTCAACGGTTCTGTCACTATGTTCTGTTTTGCAAGACCACCATCATTGCTGTCATGAATCCATTCCAGTACATGTTGACACGACGAGTTATAGGTAGAAAAATCAGTAGATGGATAGTCATCCTCCAAGAATTTGACTTGGACTTCATTTCAACAAAGTTGAAGAAGTCATTGATCTTCGCAAAGCATATTTCAGAACGTCCGGTTGAGTCAGGTGACATTGTGCCTAAGGAATCGCCTATCCGGGGAGATATGTTTTTGATTACATATTCATACCCCTAGTATGGAGATATACTTATATATCTCCAGACTTTGAAATGCGCCACCTATGCTTCTCGTGACGAGCGTCGGCGGATACGCCATTAGGCTAAGAATTATCTCATACTCGATGATACGTTGTATCGGAGAGGTGTAGACTGCATCTTACAACGATGTCTCACTCATGAGGAGGCCATCATCGTGCTCAACGATTTCCATACTAGAGCTTGTGGCGGTCATTTATCTGAGTTGGAAACAACCCAAAAGATTCTATGAGCAGGTTACTTCTGGCCAACACTTATCAAAGATTGTATCGAATTGGTCAAGAAGTGCCATCCATGCCAAATCTTCTCTCGAAAGATGAGGGCACATCTCGCTCCTATGTTTCCTGTCATCACAATTGGTCCCTTCACTAAGTGGGGGATTGATTACACTACATGCAACCCCCCTTCAGCAAGGGGGCACCGCTATATCATCATAGCTGTCGACTACTTCACTAAGTGGGTCGAAGCTATGCCAATGTTTAAATATGATGGAGATACTACATCTCTCTTTTTATTTAACCAGATCATAGCAAGATTTGGCATCCCGAGAGAGATTGTCACTGACCATGGCAGTCACTTTCAGAACCAAATGATGACATAATTAACATCAAATCTTGGGTTACGGCAGGAGAATTCATCACCTTACTACCCCCAAGCCAATGGGTAGGTGAAAGCTATAAGGAAAACTCTTAAGACTATTCTACAACGAACTATCAACTCAGCCAAGTCAAATTGGCATTTGATGTTATACTTGTCATTATGGGCTTACCGAAAATCTGTTAAGATGGAAACCAGTTTCTTGCCTTTTCAACTTGTTTATGGGTTGGAGGCAGTCTTGCCCATCGAATGTCAGATCCCATCTCTGAAATTGGTAGTACAATTATTGCCAGACACTTCTCCGCTTGAAGAATGATTAGTACACCTTGAGAAACTCAATAGGCAGTGTCGCGATGCGGCCCTGGCCAACGAGACTCACAAACATAAGGTCAAGTGTCAGTATGATAGGTCCATTCGTCCTTGGATTTTCTCTGAGGGCTACCTTGTCCTGGTCTATGACCAAGATAAGGACCTCCTGGGGGCAGGAAAGTTTAAACCCATGTGGTTCGACCCCTTCATCATAAAAGAGGTATTAAAAAAGGGTTCTTATCGTTTGGTTGATTTTGAAGGGAATGTTTTGGCGGAGCCTTGAAATGGGCTCTACCTCAAGAAGTATTACTCATAGACAGGTCTCTGTGGGTAACTTTCTGTAACATATGTATAGTCTTTGTACTATTACTTTTAAGTTTCTTTTAAGTGTTATGGACGTGTCATTGATGTTATCTTTCGTCAATATGGCAGATATCAAGTGATTCCAAGGTGTTCGTTGGGTATGCAGATGATGGTAGTCGGCACAGGCGGAGGCTTTCCTCCGCAGCTTGGGTAATATTTACACCTCAGGGCCAGTTGTTATCTTCCGAAGCTATATGCTTAGGTGACACCACAAATAATGTCGCCTAGTATAGTGCAGTTATTGAGTTGCTTCGTGATGCATTTTCATTGGGTATCTCTCATCTCCGGGTCTATCTCGACGCTCAACTGGTTGTGTTGCAGCTAAACAGAGTATACCAGGTTCATGATCCAAATTTACATCGACGATTCCTTAGGGAACGTCTCTTAGAACGAAACTTTGATTATATTACATATTTTCATGTTCCTAGGAGATTAAACCAAATTACATATACTCTAGCTAATCAAATTTTAGATTGGAATCTTGCACACATATGAAAGAACATTGACATAAGCAAGTAAATACATTTTTGCACACGCGATCCTTAAGACACAAAAGATCAAAAAACCATATATAACATCATAAAACAACCAGAGTACATAGATGGATGCAAGCGCCTCAAAAATGGGACTAATAAACGAGTCACAGGGCTTATGCCCTCAAAAAATATATACAAGTAAGTGCTCGTGGCATGTAAAAAGTCTAAATAGGTTCAGGGCCTATGGGCCCTATTATAATATTCCACAGCATGGGCTAAACGCCTAAACAATCAGACCCACATCCGAGGTGCCCCCACGACATGAGGCTGCATGGATGGCGGCAGGTTCTCTATCTCTGCCATCGGGACTGTGCTAGTGAGTGCAGTGAAGTTCCGCTCAACTCGTCTAAGGACTCTCTCAGCCTCCCCGGCTGGGAGGTTCCCTGCTACTACTGCTCCTCTGGTGGTAGTAGTTGCGGCTTGTAGCCGAGGATGATGCATGTTCCGTGCATAATCGACAGGTCGCATGGGTCCCACATCTGCATACAACAAACATTTACCCGTCAAATACACTGGCATACAAAAAAAAATGATGTATATCACAAAAATGACATAAAAATTACATATGCAAACAGAAAAAAAACTACAAAGGTGGAGACTTACCCATCTCCCCTCGCTCCTCACCAGGAGGCACGAGTATCTCAGGATCTCTAGAAAAATCTATCCCTACATATGGCTAGTCCTCGATTATAGGGATCTGTCGTGACAGCCATGCAAAGAAGGCATCATTGAAGGACTCATTGGTCCTTCCACCACCCTGTCGCGGCAGTAATACTGCCCATCTACACATTGCAGGAAACGAGGCCTAATGTCCTTGTACTACTTCCCGAGGGCTAAAGCTCGGAACTCTCTCGAAGAAAAATGAACACAAGATCGTCCCAAACCCGAAATTCCTTTGTGTCCACTATTGGCAATCTATCAATTGCCTCTTCATGCACTCCAGTAATGTAGTACTCCAATCAAAAATCTGTGCATTCAAGCACTGGATTGCACAGTTCATCTGTGCGTGAGAAGCTTGATGCAAGGCTGCAGAACCAGTAATCCGCCGAATCAGTAATAATATCGCCTATAGTGATAGGTTAGTGATCTTACTGATAGGTACCTGGGAGCCCGCATGATCAGTCCCAGCCTCACAGTGCTTGGCTATCAGTTCCGATATCTTACTTGGTCCCATAGGAAACATCCTAAAGTTGACTGGTTCCCCTCTCCTTGAAAGGCCAGTCAAAAAATAGATATCCTCGGTGGTGGTCACCAGTGATTGCCTCTCTAGCATAAAGGCCTCTACATCAGGGTGCCAGTAGTCGATCAAGGCATTCAGTAGCCTTTGTTGTGCATGCATAAATGGAAACATAAAGAACTTCAGTAAATTGCATTGCATCAACACAACCACGACATTCGGATCTCCTGCAACCAACTCACTGACTGCCTCATGCTCTCTTTCCCTCCACTGGACATACATCATGCCAACACAACAAGGTTCAGGAGGGTCATCACTTGCCTTTTAATTATTTTTTCTACAAAGCGGGGGTCCACGTGAGCTGTCAAGGCGACAATCGTGTGTATATGCAGGCAACCTTTACTCTTCCCACGTGTACACTCGGCCTGTCCAGAGACAACCCGCGTGTACCTAGGGCCAACTTTTTTAAGGTCGGCGCCCACCCAAAAAACAAACTTAAAAACAAAATTGAAGAATTGAATAACTAGATAAGGGAGTTTGTACTTACTTGGTCCAAGCGGAAGTACGTTTCGTCCACTGTAGCTCCCGGAATCACTGTTTTTAGCAAAGGGGGCCTTTTGGCTCCAGAGTCAATTTCCAAATCAGCAATGGTGATAATGAGTTGCCATCTTCTATTTATAAACTTTTTGGCCTCTTTTTGTCACTTTTTTGGCCTCCCTTATCAGTTTCTTTATACCAAAAACCATTTAGAGTGATTCAGGAGTTATATGGGAGGGATTTGATTGGGTATTGGGACACTTTTTTGAGTTTTGAGAAAATTTTGACCGTCGATAATTTTTTTTCCACGAATCAACTTGATCATATAGGTTAGGTAATTACCCCAACTTTTGCGTCTCGTTGTATTTTTCCTCTGCTATAGGATCGATGCCATCAGGTTGTGACACAGAACCATCATATCTTCTTTATAAGTGTCACAACTTGGCGGTAGATCTTACCAGAACATGGATTCCCTAGGTAGGTCCTGGTTGCATTATGGTGTCCATGCCATCTCTAAAACACCATAGGCTTATGAGTCCTTATAGTCTTTCCTGAATACGAGTTTGAGCCTTATTTGCATGATTCTTCTTCACTCATTGTCTCACCCTCAGGACTCCCAAAAAATAAATGGGTCTCCTTTTAAGCCCTTTTCAGACCCTCTAAAAATGAAAAGATTGTCGAGCGATCTTGTGGTCTTTCATGCTCGTTAAACTGAAATTTGAAGTCATGTCTGTTCGGCGGTAGTTTACCCCTTTTTCGGTCTAGACGGTCAATTGTACGAACAAAGGTATACTCTATCGAATTTTCGTTCTTTAGAAGAGTACTCTCAGGTATAATTTTATCCCTTTTTCGGGCCTGAGGGACTAAACTTACGAAAAAGAAACTGCCACAGAGTCCATAGTTAAGCTCTTTTCAAACTCCCTAAAATTGAAAAGATCATCGAGTGACCTTATTCTTTCACACTCGTTAAATTGGTCCAGAAGAATATTCCTAACAGAGTCCATAATTAAGCTTTTTTTAGACTCCTTAAAAGTGAAAAAATAGCCGAGTGATCTTGTCCTTGTCACACTTGTTAAAATGGTTTTGAATCGATGTCTACTCGGTGCTAGTTTATCCCTTTTTCGAATCGACTAGAATATCTTTGAAAAAGGTACCCCAATGGAGTCTCCTTTTATGTTTTTTCAGACTCTCTAAATATGAAAAACCACCGATCTTACCTTATTTGGGCTCGTTAAACTTACATCGAAGGACGTTACCATTGTGTGTTTTCTCAACCACATTTGCATACCTTATCCACCAACCTTGTGATAGTTTGCTTCTGCGTCTTAACACCTTTGGCCGCCAGAGGATTTTTCCCGAGTATCATTTCACCAGAACATCAGTCTTGTCCTGGTGCCTTGAGATTGTATGTTTGCAATACTCATTCCTCCATTGTAACGTAATATTCCTTTATTCTTTTTCCAAAATTATCGAAAAGAACAAAAAAATCAAATATACCCCAAAAAGAGGATGGGAAAAGTATTTTCTTTATTGGCAGCATAATGAGTCGCCCTTGGATAAAGCACATCTGTCTGTTTGACCATCAGACTATGGGATGTAGTACGACCTTAGGAATCTTTTCTCTCTATATAGAGTTGTGTCCTCCATCGTTTGGTTATCCTTCCAAACATATGGAGATTTTGCGTTGCCTCCTGCTTCGTAGACTTATGATTAACATATATGTTGCCTGAGTCTCATCATGTTTCGTGTTATTGTCCAAGGGAAGTTTGTCACTACACCTGAGTCAGCCCCTCTGCAAAATGTCTCTTGTCCGCATACCCGGCCATCCCGAACATCCAATCAAGTCCTTGTTCGAAGTCACCGAAGCCTTTAGTCTGATCATCAATATTATCACGTCAATGACTGATGAGCCATCGAAGACCTCTGGGTAGTGCATTCGTACACTCATATTACACTCCTACCTAAGTTTGGAAGATTTTGAAATTGTTTCTCGAGCTCTGAAGATCTCATCTCTAGCCATTAGGCCGGATCAACTTCTAGAAGATGGATACTCTACATGTATATCTTTCTGATTTCGAGATGTAGCTCCGCTGTGTATTGTTTGCGGCTACTCTTTATAGTTATTTAACATGGATCTACAATGTATTTGATTGGTAGCCATGGTTCTATTTATCCCGAGCATGGGTATGCCCGCCTCGGTGAGACATTTGTTATTTTGTAGACGACACCTCTTGGTTCCTGATCCTTGGGCTCAATCATTCGGCACATCAGTAAAGATCGGTAATGTATTTAGGCCATCCGATGCTCTTCTGACCTCACACATTAGGGGGCATTTTTTATAACCCTAAATTGCACCACACATGCTTACTTGGCATCAGGCCAACTCATATCCCTTCTTTGCCAAAACTCTGTTGAACAACTCTTTGAAAATTCTCTTGTGTAAAGGCCCACATGCCCTAACCCATTACTGCATGCGTGTACACGTTGGCTGATTCACAACAACCCACATGTACCTACAAAAGCACGAAAAAAGGAAAGTTGTCAATGAAACAAAAAGCTATGGGTGAGTTAACTGAAATTCCCGGCCATGCATGGCCGAGGGTTCATCCAAAAACCTAGCTCCTTCTAGCCTATAAAAGAAGGGGTATGGGTATCATTTGGAAGAGGAAAAAATATAGCAAAGAAACTTTGCCTATTTATGTATTCCATTGTCCCAACCCTTTAGCCTTTCCTCATGCCAAAGGAGATTTAAAGCAAAGCAGTTGAAGGATAGAAGAAGAGGAGCCCAGGATCAGGTTCAAGGAGCAGTGGTCGGTCTCAAATTTTGTAAGTTGACTCACTTTAAGTAATAAAGAGAATTCTTTTCCAATCCCAATTCATGAACTTTCTATGGTTTGATTAGTTTATGTTTGATTTCTAACCCGTGAGTATAGAAGTAACATGCATGCATAGTTGTTGTTTGTATTGAGTGCAGATCATCTTTGGAAGGAGCATTGTGAACAAGTAACCAAGAACAATAGAGGATCGACATCGAATGCCGGTAATAAGGTAGGTGGTCCTTTCCATGCATTTACTGAGAAAAGGGGATTTAAATCTAGGGATGTAGGTAGAAGGTAGTTTCTATTCGGTCAAATCTTCATGCAAAGTCTGAACTCTATTTGCTAGTCCATAGGGTGTTTTTCCCAACAACACTACCATTCTTCTCCAAGGTGTATGTATTCTTCCTCCCATCATGAATGACATTCCTTTCAAACTACCATAGTCTTCCCAACAAAATATGGCATACATCCATGGGAATTACATCACATAGAATTTCATCTCTATATCCTCCTATCTTAAATTCAACCAAGAATTGTTTAATAACTATTACCTAGTGTCCTTTATATAACCATGCGACTTTATATGGATCTGGGTGTGCAATTTTCTCCATCTCGAATTTCTCCACCATCTTCGTGGATACTAAGTTATCAGTGTTCCCACTATCAATTATCATCTTGCATACTCTATCTTTAGTCTTGCAAGTTGTCCTGAATAGACTGTTCCTCTGTACTGGATTTTTAACTTCTGCCTCTGGTTTTAAGAGAACCTTTGTCATCATCAGGGATGTTCCATCCTCTGCTCCTTCTACTTCAACATTCCCTCTTTGTTCTTCCAAAATGTGAGCTTCTCGTTCTTCTTTATTTTTCTCGAGGCATTCCCAAGACATGTTCCTTGTCTTTCCACATGCATAACACCTTATTCCTCCTCTACCTCTTCCTCTAGAAGAGTTTCTTCCACCACCCTGCCTTCATCAAGAACTTCCTCCTCTTTTCAAGTGACTGTGTGGTGTTTCAACCTCATCCTTGGAATTATGTGCTTTTCCATGGGTAACTCCCTTGCCTTTGTTCGGGGATGGGATTTTACCTTTACCTTGCTGGATTCGTTTTCTGTTCAAATTCTCTTCTGCCTTCAGTGCAAACTGATAAGCATCCTCCAATGTCCTTATCGACATCATGTTGATATCATCCTGGATTTCATACCTTAGGCCATTTATATACCTGGAAACTTTTTCTTCATCCTTATCTCTTTGTACAACTCTGATGTTTATCTTGTAGAACTCCTCTATGTATTCTTTGACTGGCATACCCTTCTGTCTCAGGTTCTACAACTTCCTGAACAGATTAATCTGATAATATTTGGGCATGAACTTAGCCTTCAACTTGGCTACCATTTTGTCCCAATTATTTGTCTTTCATTTTCCTTTACTTCGCCTCTCATCCTGTAGTTCATCCCACCATAGTGTTGCATGTCCTTTAAGACTGGTAATATCATGTCTCAGCCTTTTCTCCCCATCAACATCTTCATAATCGAAATATTTGTCCATGGACCTTATCCAATCCAACAGCTCTTCAACATCCAAATTGCCTTCATACATTGGGACCTATATCTTAGCTCTAGCTCCCAATCTAAAAACTTCTCTTAGTAAGCGTTCTTCGACAACGTGTTCCTTTGCAGCTTATTTGACTTCTACATCTTCACTCTCTGCATCGCTGTTGTCTCCAACATCAGGTACCCTTCTCTGTGCTACTTCCATTGCTTTCTGCCTTGTGCGAAGTTCTCGCATCTCCCTTTCTACAACATGATTGGCTAAAGGTGGCTCCCCTCGTCTTCTTGGTGGCATTATGTTGACTATCTCTCATACACAGAGTACAACTTCGAGTTATTTTATCTCCTTTATCTCCTTTGTCTGCTATCTGCAAACACATTTTCAGCACTGATACCACTCAATGGTATCAAACTATATCCTTTCACTATCCTTCTTTTGTCTGTGGTCTGTAAACAAAAATTCAGCTATGATACCACTTGATGGTGACCACCCTTCTCTCCTAAGGGGTGTGCGAACTCCTGGTCTAGGATCGATCAAGAAACTAAGTCAGATCGACTCTTTGGCCCCTCAATAACCTCAAATCCACTTAACAGGCCCTCTTTCCCTTAAAGCGTAAGTTATATGGAAAACACGGCTTCCTCCTTAACGCCTTTTAAAACCTTAGTGTAAATAGGCACTAGCTCTCCTGGTTAAGCCCCTATCTTTACGTGACCAAGGTTGTGACTAGTCGCCTAATCGAAAGGCACATCGTGACTTCTCGTATCAGGTCTTTGCATGTGAGTCAGGCTGACTCTCCCGAACTCTAAAATCTCAACAGGAGCCTAGCACATGCTAGCAATTCTATTCTCCTTCATCGATGTGACCCCTCACTATGACTAGCTTCCTAACTCAAAAGGTGTTTCACGATTTCATGTATCGAGTCTTTGCATATGAGTCACCTCAACTCTCCCAAAATCCGAAATCCTGACAGGGGTCTAGCACATGCTAGCTCCTCCCTGATCCCCCATCCATATGACCCCTCGATATGACCTGGGGAAAAACCTTCCGAGTGCTTCGTGATTTTGTGTTTCACGAAGTCTGCTTGCTCGTCCTTCCGAAACCCGAAATTACGAGTTTTGCTCATCATATAAACAATCCATAATCCCCGCGTTCCAATGGTGATGATCTCCTTTTCACGTATCGAGATTTCGCATTTATAGAAGTTGGAGGACTGCTCACCTCCCTTCTCCCAATATCCAAACTCCTAATATCTCCCTGGACAATCAACGGTCCATGCTCTCTCTTCGATCAACGACTCAGATCAAATCACAAACTTGGATTTTGCGAGTTCCCAAAACTCTTAGCTCTAATTTCTCATGTTGTGAATTCCTGACAAGTCCATATATACGATCCACGACATTCCTTCGATTGACAGCTATGATCAAGTCATGAACTTGGACTTCACGAATCCTCACTACTCTGCCCTTTGACCTTTCCACTCTATGATTCAGTGAAATGTTGATCTCTAGCCACGTGTCCTCCTTGACAATGGACGACTCCGATGATTTCATAATTTTGTAACCCTCCTCCTATGTACTTTCAAAGCTTATTGTTAGTGCACTTTACCTTGATCGGGAAGCTACGATTCTTTTGGTGCTCAGACTGAACTGTTGAGATCTTTCCTCCTTTGCGCTTTCTCCTTGTTGTCAGGATGCTGATCGGACGGTCCATATATCTTCCCCTGAGCTTAAGATTTCTTCAAACTTAGAATATTTTCTAAATATTCAAAGGTTTTGACCTTTGTCCTTCCTGTGATTCTGTTTCTTGGATCTTGTTCCCACTTCTTGGAAAGTGTCATCCCTTCTGAGCTTGAGATCCTCAAATATTTTGATATCTCAAGCACTTCTTCGAAAGTGTTATCCCATCTGAGTTTGATCTTCTCAAATATTTCAATCTCCCAAGCACTTCTTGCTTTTCCGGGAAATTTCTTCTAACTCATATTTAAATATTTCTTGAAAATAATTTTTCCCGCCTTCCTGGCACTCCTCTGTTCTAGTCCTTCGACTTCTTACAGAGTCTCTTCGAGACTGAGTCGAATTCTAGATATGTGCACTCCTTGCAGTAGATTCTTACGCAAGATCTAGATTCTTGTGAACGAATATGCACTCCTTGCAGCAGTCACTTTGCACTACTTGAAAAGGAAATCTTACGCTATTTCTTCTGAGCTTTACGAGTCGAAATAGACCCTGTCAATGCACTCCTTGCGGACAATATGCAAACCTTGCACTGGCTCATGAAGAAAAGCGATTGATAATTATACAAACATTTTAAATCTACATACACTCATAACAATATTCATTCATAGTTGAAAACAACAATAATAGATATATTGCTAACAAAAACAGTCTCACACATTGGATCAATTTTCCTCTGTTATCTTCATTCAAATTCAAGAAAATGGTTATAGCTAAAATCAAACAACAACTACTGTTTAGAAAATTCCTACTTGCTCTCAACTCTGTAAATTTTCTTTAGGGCATACAAAACCTCTCTTTATACAAAAGAAACAAACTAACTGCTATCGAATTACGGTTACCTCAAGACTAGGGTTAAACACCCAGGTCACGTGTGCTCATTTTTGTCTCCACATGTGTGATCTTTCCTTCTTTTTTTTTTATATCATCCTCAAAATATTTGCAGTACTGCCTAGTGTTCGAGACTCCGGATTGGTCCTCGGGTGCTGATTTGTCCTACCACATGTACTTGCTAACGATGCTCTTGCATTAGAAGGACATTCCACCCAACCATAGATTTATTGTTCCAAATCTCAACAACAAGTCATCCATGAGCTCAGGATAGAAATCCACAAAATAATGGTGCCTCTCATAGTCCACTCATAACTCAATATCTCCCAAACCACTCATATTCTCCTACAACTATCCTGAATATCCTCCATCCCTCTTACTCTCGACCTGCCCAACCCAAGGAATATACCCCTTCAATCATATTAGTCCATCAAGCATCCCATTCATTTATCAGGGTCTCTCTGGCTCAGGTAACAAGGAATATCTTTGCTCAGAACTCAAGGGAACTCACTACTAGGAAAACAACCAACAACCAACAACAATCACTTCTTGTTACAATGAAACTCACTAAGGATTTCACTCTTTAGCTTCAAAACCGGGCTCTTCAATTTCCAGATCCAAAATGATCCAAAAATGCTCTATCATTCTCAATGTCACGATATGGTCCATGTCATCATTTGTACGAAATTTTCCAAAAACCCCAAATTTATTAATTTTTTTGGGGAAAATTTAATACTTTTACTGAAATTTTATTTTTTGGCCAAAATGTTCCTTTGTTTTTCAACCACCCTGGAAGCTCTGAACTTAGATTCCCATGGCCAATCATGACCCTGTGATTTTTAATTTGGAATCCATTTCCAAATTACCCTCATTATCCATCCAAAATTTTTGAAATTTTCACTTTGTTTTTACGATTTTCCCCAAATCCGCCACAGGTGGAACTTTGCAACAACACATTTCTACTAAATTTGCACTGGTGTTGGCCAATACAAGCCCGATTTTTGAACCATAGATCTGATACCACTCTATAATGCACCCAACCCCAAGCCGGGTCATGCCATTGCTAAAAATGACCTAATAAAAATTCTAATACCGATTTTAGATGCAAAAATAACACATGTCATGACATTCAAGCTCATGCAATTGTACATACTAATTAAAAACATCAATGCAATTATTTTAAGTGTGAAAAAAAACAACTAAACATATACAACAAGATTCAACCACATAAATAAATATTCAAATGCATCATTCTACTCACAACAAGCAACAATAACCAAAATAACTCAAAGTAAAAAGACACAATGACTATATCAACATTTATTATAAATGAACAAAAAAAATAAGAACACTTATCTTAGTAAATATGCATCCAGTTATAGAGGATGAATGTTCCTCCCAACCATAGACTTGTTGTTCCATTTTTCAACAACAAGTCACCCCCAAGCTAAGGCTATGAATCCAAAAGAGACGACGGTCCCTAAGGCTATCTAATGTCCCCCTCTTGACAGTCAATTTCCATAACTAATTCCAGTCCACCAACTCTCTTCCTTACAACTTGCACAAATGAGGGATGGGATCCCCCTTCACTGCTCACAATCCTTCAATACTTCTCACTCCCCTCCAGGGATCTAGCACAAGATGGATAGGAATCTCTATGCTAGGACTCCAAGAATCTACAACTGCAACAATAAAATACTTGCTCCCTTGAAAATTTATTGAACAAAAAAATTCTCCCAGACCCACAACCTCTCTTCCCATCAAATTACAGATCCAAAACAACTACCATACACACTCAGTATGGATTCCTTCAAGCTTCATCACTCAAAAAACCCTTGCTATCCAAAAACGTCCTTATAAAAACTGCTCTCCTTCCCCATACAAATTTCCTTCTTCTCTCATGCTTCCTTGACTCAGACCCTTCCTAAGGTTAATTTTACTCATCCCCCATGCTCTCAATAACTATGGGATGTGACTTCTCACACCCACCCTCTTACATGAATTCAATGATTCGACTTTAGAACGCTCAACACAAAATAGAAGGTTCAAAGTAAGGATAATTTAGAAATATGGTTTTGGGTATAATAGATATGGATAAAATCTCCCCCTTGGACCCCTTCCCTCTCTTGTGGATTATAATCCCCCAAATCTTTGTCTATGTCCATCTACAACTGGAAACACATTTTTCTTTATTTTATTCAATATACATCATTTACATATTACATCGCTTGGCCCACGACCATACATCATATTTACAATACACATTGCCAATTTGGGGATTAAAAATGGGGATGTTACAAATGGGAACACTACCTTAAAGTATAACACACACAAGGAGTTAATTTTGTATTTGATATTCCATATTCATGGTGGCATTAAGGACAAAGGGACAAATTTCTCTTCCACTACTAAGAAAATACCAATCTTGGCAACAACACTCAAAGGTAAGCTAATTTATTTTAAGGATGCTCCTATTTATTGTCAGGCTGCTAAATTGAAGATTTGAATGACCTGAAACACTAAATTGTCAAACCAGGGTTGGTAAACTTTGAGCTACTACATTGTATGTGTAGGTAAGCTAATTCCTATCTAAAGGCTATCCTTAAAAGAAAACATAAACTCACTCTGAGAAACTGAATCTTAATGGCTATCTTGAAACTTATCATTTCCTGTTTAATTCATCAAAAGAAAAATAGTTCTATGCTTGAGTGTTGGTGCTTCTATTTCTACTCTACTGTAATTTCACACAACTGTTTACCGCTATCTTTAATCATCTATCAACACTATTTCTATCTCTCACAGAAAGATTAGTTCCTAAAATGGTTTTAATCTAAACATTGAAGACAAATCTAATTCTGTCTACAGGAAAGATAAAGAACTACTCTACTTACCCTACTGGTACTGGAAGCTTCCTTTACTTTAATTTCAACCAAACGATCCTAACTGAGCAGAGTAGCCTAACTATCTAACAAAACAGAGTAACTAACTATCCTAACCAAAACAAAGTATATTCAAGCTCGCATTCACTTTAATCCTCGTTTAAATTGGAAACTGGGAACATAGCTATTCTAATTCACGCTTCAAATCCTACAGGAATCAATCATGCGTTCAATACTCATCACTGTGGAAGATATTACCATGCTGAAGAATAATCAATCAATGTTCTGAACAGTTAATTCCAAGGCTCAATAAACTAACATGCGGAAAATTACTACGCTACTGAAATAACCTAAATTTAATGCAAGAACAACAACGACTTGCACCTGTTTGGCGGGCCCAACCAAAAGGTACAAACGCCGAAGGAAACAACCAGAACTAGTCAACCGTGCTACGCAAACATGGTGTAAACTTCATGCTTCATTAACTCAGAAGAAAAATACTCAAATCGTATAACAGTCAAGTAACATAACGCAACAACAGTTTATATTCAGAAATGTGTGTTCATAACATAACATAATCCAACCGTCTCTTAGGAGTGACCTCCTGGTTATATATAAATCCTCCTTCATAACAGTCTAAAACAAAAATACATCAAGACAAACGGATCCCCGATCCGAAAATAGCTTGGAATCAAGTTTAAAACGGTCTTCACATATTCGTGACATGTAGTGTCACGAAGTGTGAACGATGAAGAATTAACGACTCAGTTTTATCATTAGGCCTTCAACCATCCTGTGAGCGATAACTCCATATGTCATGTGAATCTCTCTATCTCCCATTCTGAACATAACACACAGATCTTGAGCGGCTTCATTGGTATCTCCACGGGGTATGAGTCGGTACCTGGTACTGGCAGTCCTGTTCCAAAAATAGAAGTGGTACCTAACCCAACCGACATTAGTTTCAATATCAATTTAAAGCATCAAAATGCATAAAAATAGCTTGAAACATAAAGATACCTTAAGTAGCCCCATTGAGTGGTAGGGAGATGTCAATTATGTCAAAACAAGGCCAAAAGGGGTGGTACTGGGTATA
>ML781742.1:1373-86631 GCA_009831015.1 Picea engelmannii | reverse complement strand
ACCAACATTTATTAAGGAACAACTTGGATTCTACAAATTCTCTCATAGCGACCAAGACACCTACTAATCCATTTTTCTATGTATAGAAGGAACTAGTATCGTTGGTTTGAAACTTGACTCATCATGGGTTAAGTTGAAAAATAATATCATCTAGCACATGTTATGATCTATATATTCAATTGCCCATGACCATTACATAAAAATATATAAACATCAATATCAAAGCCTTAGGGATCCTTCTTGAGAGATACCCTCATAATTCTTTCAAATGCAAAATGATTTTTCATTCTTGAATTCATCTTTGAATCACTAAACAAAGTGGAGGTTATTTACAAGGGCCCCTAGTTTATGGATAACTCTATCCTCTTTATGAATCCATAGCATCTAGGTTTTAACCCTTGTGTCAAATGTTTGATATAGGATCCAATATGGGTGATATTTTCTAATCTCCCACTTGGAACACTAGGGTTATTAAGCTTGAAAATCCATTGGTGTTTCTTTGGGTAAATTTATTGTGATGGCTCCAGAAACTAGTAGTGTAATCTTTAATATCTATGCCCATATTTATATTTATGTTGATATCGACAAAGGCTTTCCTAACCAAATTGTGTCGAGAGTGGAGATAAAATATGGACATAAATTTTGTACTATAAACACTAGTGAGACCCTCCATAGGGATGTAATGGGGACCGAAGGTCCTATTAGAGTAATAATTATGGAGTTTACTATATTTGGAGTTTATCTTATCAAGAGGTTTCCCAACATTAAGAGGTAAGTGAACATGAGTGGATTTATTCTATAAAAGGATCAATTGTAAGGTGTCAACCTACCTTAAGGGTTTTGATATTAATAAAGTGTGGAGGATTTATAATATCTTGTTTATGATTCAATGTGTGGTGTTAAGGATCACAACAAGTAGTATCAAAGCTCTTTCTTTGGTAGAAAAAAACAAAGATTTTTTTTGTTCTATTTTCAATTTTTCGAAGGAAAAAAAGAGGGTCATGACAATCAAATCAATTCTTTTAGTGTTTTGGGTAGAATTTGAAAAAACCAATTGCATATCCAAGTTTGTTAGGGACCTAACCTCCCTAACCCCTCACGTAGGTAGAATAATAAATCTGCCATGTAATAAAGGTCGACATTAGTTAATAAGGACTATTTAATAATGTGAGCAAGTCTAATAAAAGAAGACTTAATAGAAGCATCTACTTCTAAAAGCATCTTCCTCTAAAATGTTCTTTAAAAGATAGAATTAGTATAAATAAGAGTAGGAGGCATGAGAAAGCCCTGTCTTGAGAATTTTTGTAATAGAGTGTTTCTCTACTGGAGGTTTCCCCCTTTGAGGAGGCAAGTGAACATTTCTTTCTATCAATAAAGGTATCATATTTATTGTTTTGGTTCTATACATTTTTTGATACATTGGAATTTGTTGTAGTATTTCTATTTTCTTCTATTTATAATAGATCTGGAACCTAACAAGTGGTATCAGAGCACTTTCCTCTGCAGAAAATGTGGGAAATTTTTTTCTCTCAGGGTAGAGATGTGTACTATTGACATATTTAAAGAACAAAGATCTGTCACTCGATGGGTAAAAATGCATTTGGGAAAACTACATTCAAGATATACAGATGGTTTCACAATGTTACTTAGAAAGAAATGTTTCACCTTGTTGGAAATCTCTATAAGCCCCATTGGTACCCCTTGAGTAGTACCGCATTAGACAGAATCTGTACACAACCATCACTCCCACGTATCGTCAGGTATATCAGGAGTCCCCTAGGTCTCTTGAAACTAGCTCTAGATCATTCGATCGCCTGCATGAATGCTATAGTGGAAAACCCTTGTCTGTAGGAAACTTAAAAACCTTAACCTCAGGATTGAAATAGAAAATATAAGGAACATAAGAGATATCTTGTCGCGCAACCCCACCCCCCGCATTCTGGTTGTGAAATTCCTACACAACGTTTCCTGTTAAAACTTTGGGCATTTTTTCACTGCAATATTCTTCAGGCCGAATTATGACTCTGCAGAAGTTAAAAAAGAGTATAGTGGTCCCGCCGACACCCTTATTTGGGACCTATTCCCTTGGATTCATTTCCTCACCCTGGTCACCATGGTACCTATCATTTTTAAGCCTCATTTTTCCTATGGACCCGATCCCCTTCTCGACACCCATATTTGGGACCTACCCATTGGATTCTCATTTTCACCTTGATCACAATGGTATCTATCACTTGTAAGCATTTTTTTCCATGGATCCACCCACCCTTTCAGACACCCATATTTACCACCTATTCCATGGGATTCCTCTCTTTGTCCTGATTGTAGTGGTACCCATTATCAATAATACCTTTTACCACCTTCCCTGTTCCTATGTTTCACTTTTACCAAGGCCCACACTGACAACCAAGAACTTGAAATCCACTTCAATTCCACGATAGATGCAAAAATGAAATACATGAAAGATAACTAAAGAAAGACATCAATTCACACATCGCAATCCATCTTGCATCCCAAATTGACTACTTTTCTGCCAATGTTATGGAAAAACTACATTTTCTAGGAGGCCTTACATCATCTGAACAACATTCTAAACCAAAAGTTGTTGCTTCATCCAATTCCCATATTTTTTACATCAACCCATTTCATCATGATCTACATCTTCCATGAGTAGAGGTGAAAACATTTGATGGCTCGAATCCCACTATTTGGGTCACTTAAATGGAACATTACTTCTCCTTGCATGGAATCACTGATGAATTGGAAAAACTTTGTTACAGTGTCCTCTATCTGGATCCTCAATGTTGGAAATGGTGGCAATGGTGTAGAAAATCACACCAAGGTTATGTTTCTTGGACACAGTTTGTGGCCAAACTTTATGAACGGTTTGATACCGACACACACTACCTAGGCCCATTTGACCAAGTTGAAACAGTCGGGTATTGTACAAGACTTTATCACCACATTTGATCACTTAGATTTCATAATAGAGGGCATGTCCGATGGATTCTTCAGGGAATTATTTATCAGTGGCCTCAAGGATGAAATTTGAGCCCAGATCCTCATGGATTTCCCCCATACTTGGTTGGAAGCTACTCAACATGCCAAGGAATCATAATAGGTTTTATTTTCCTAGGATCGCAAGCCCTCTTTTCTTCCTCTCCCTTGCCCTACCAATCCTACCCTCATCCCAATCCTCGCAAGATCAAAAAATTAACTCAGGAAGAAATGGTTGAAGGCCAACTCAAGATTCTTTTCTATAATTGTGATGACCAATATTTTCTAAGAATGTTGTTGACGAGGAGGCTTAAGTTTCTCCTGTGGAAGAGATACCCCCAATAGATGATTCTACTCCACCCACTGATCCACCAGAAGTTGAACCATTGATTTCGTTGCATGCCCTCACTGGCGTTTATGCTCCCTAGACCCTCAAGCTAATTAGCTACATTAAGCATTGGAAATTCATAATCCATGTTCACATTGGTAGCACCCATAATTCTATTCACTGTAATTTTGTAAGAAATCAATTTCTATATCTATGTCGTCAACAATTTTCAAATCATGATTACTAATGGAAGTTCAATGAAATATTGTGGGCGTTGTGAAAATGTGTGCCTACAAATTGGTTAGTACCACTTGAAATCTCATATGTTTTCTATAACATGGGTAGTTGTGACATTGTGTTGGGTGTTGAATGGTTATGCACTCTAGAACCCATCCTCATGGATTTTAAGGAATTAACCATGCAATTCCAATAGGAGGTACAACAATATAATTTACCAAGTATCATTGTATGATCCCCTAATACCATAAGTTCCCATTGAATGGAAAAGATCCTCAAAAAAGGTCATTCATGAATTATTTCCCAAATCCATTCCATTCAAGAAGTTAAGACACTCTCGGTGCATCCTGACCTCCAATCTATCCTCTCCAAATACCAAGTCATGTTTTCCACTGCTCATGGACTTACCCCTTCTCGTTGTGTTCATGATCATTCCATTCCTCCAGTCATGGGCATCCTTCCTCCCAATGTTCAGCCTTATCATCATCCCTTTTCCTAGAAGAATAAAATTAATAAAATTGTTTAAGAATTGTTTGAAGCGGGTGTTATGTGTCCTAGTACCATCCCCTATTCTTCTCCTATGGTCATGGTACTCAAGAAAGAAAGCACTTGGCGCATGTGTCTTGAATTTTGCGCCCTTAACAAAGTCACCATCAAAGACAAATTTCCCACTCCTTTAATTGATGACATGTTGGATGAATTGAGTAGTGCTCAGTACTTTACCAAACTTTATCTTTGTTCTAGATACCACTAGATATGTATGAAAGAGGAAGACATTCCAAATACTACCTTTAGAACTTATGAGGGTCACTATGAGTTCTTGTTCATGCCCTTTGGCCTATGTAATGGTCCCTCCACTTTCCAAAGTATCATGAATCATGTCTTCCATCCTTTCCTCTGTTATTTTGTCTTAGTTTTCTTTGATTATATTCTCATCTACAGTAAAACTTGGACATCCCATCTTTCCTATGTGGATCAAGTTCTCCATATACTCTCTCAGCACAAAATTTTCCTCAAACAATATAAATTTTCCTTTGGAGCCTCGAAAGTGGAGTACCTAGGTCATATTTTTGGCAAGGATTGTGTACAAGTGGATCCTAAGAAAATTGAAGCTATGCAAGATTGACTTATCCCTAAAAATCTTAAAAGACTGCATGGTTTTCTGGGTCTAACCTGGTATTATCGAAATTTGTTTTCAGAATTATGGAAAAATTTCCACACCTCTCACCGCTCTCCTTAAAAAGAAATATTTCACTTGGATTATATCCTCTGATCAATCCTTCCATGCCTTGAAATAATATATGTGTATGACTCCTATCTTGGCACTTCTCGACTTCACAAAGACTTTTTCCTAGAATGTGATGCTTTTGGGAAAGGAATCGGTGTAGTCCTTATGCAAGATGACAAGCCTTTGGCTTTCACTAGCAAACAAATATTGGAGAGAAATTTGGGCCAATCAATATATGAAAATGAAATGTTGGCTATTCTTCATGTTGTGGATCTCTCACATCCTTATCTCTTGTGGCAAGACTTCAAAATTAAAACTAATCATCAGAGCCTAAAGTATTTTCTGGAACAACAAATTTCATCCCTAGAGCAACAAAAATGGGTGACCAAGATATTAGGACATGATTATGAGATCATTTACAATAATGGAAAATAAAATGTGGTTGTTGACGCTCTTTCCAGAAAGTATGAATAAGAAGGGTCCCTCTTTTCCCTCTCCTTCATTACACCAAATTGGCTCCAAGTTGTTCTCTAGGAATGGCTGCAAGACCCAAAATTTCTTACCTGACCCAACAATTGTAACACTATCTTGAAGCTTCTACATGGTACTCTTGGAAAAATGAAGAGATTCACTACAAAGGTTGTTTGTATTTAAGCAAACAATTGCAACTTAAATCCACAATGCTTTCTGAGCTTCATGCTTCACCCACAGCCGGGCATTCAGGGTTTACCAAAACCTATGAATAGGTCAAGTGTTAATTTTTATGGGATGGTATGAAACAAGATGTCCACATATTTTTGGTTGAATGTGATACTTGTCAATGAAATAAGGGAGAAATAGTCAAATCTCCAGGCAGACTCCAACCACTTCTGATTCCTCCTGCTATTTCGAGGGATATATCTATGAATTTCATTGTTGGCCTCCCTAAATTCTGTAATAATTCAATCATCATAGTGGTAGTCGATCATCTTTCCAAATATGTTCATTTTTGTTCTCTTCAACAAAATTTGACCACATCCATAGTGGCTCAAATATTTATGGATAATATATTCAAACTTCATCGCATGCCTCATTCTATTGTCTCTAATAGAGATCCAAATTTCACTAGCAATTTTTGGCAGGAATTATTCAGAATCCACAGAGCCCAATTGCATCTCAACACCACCTATAATTCCCAGATTGATGGCCAAACTGAAGTTTTGGAAAAATGTTTGGAAACATATTTGCGGTGTTTTGCATCTAACTAACAAAATCAATGGGCCCAATGGTTACCCCTAGATGAATGGTGGTACAACACATCTTACCATACTACTACTCACATGACTCCTTTCGAAGCAGTATATGGGTAAAATCCATTGTCGGTTATCTCATACATTATAGGTGTCTCTAAGGTTTAGGAGGTTGACAACAATATTACAGTCTCAACAGCCATTCTCCATACCCTCAAAGAAAATTTGGTCATGCCTCAAAATCACATAAAGAAACAAGCAAATCAGGGTCATTATGAATGTCAATCTGTTGAAGGTGACTAGGTGTTTCTTCATATGCAACCTTATAAGAAAAATTCACTTGAGGATGAAAACTATTAGAAACTTTCTCCCACATTTTATGGTCCTTATACAATTCTAAAGCGAGTGGGACCTGTGGCCTACTAGTTATCTCTACCCAGTCATTCTTAGCTCCATCCTATTTTTCATGTCTCATGCTTAAAGAAAGAGATTAGAGCTAAGTGCTAAACACAAACCAATCTCCCTAAGTTGGATGAAGAAGGTTCCATTTGGTTGCAACCAAAAGCATTCTTGGACCAGCGAGAGTATCGTCTCTGTCAGTGCACCAATAAGGAAGTGTTACTTCAGTGGGAAGATACAATTCTAGAAGATGCGACCTATGAGCTTGCCACCATTCCGCAACGGTTTTCTCATCTCAAGTATCAAGGACAAGGTTGTTCTTGAAGGGGGAGGGAATGTTAGGGACATAACCTCCCTAACCCCTCACATAGGTAGAATAATATATTTCCATGTAATAAAGGATGACATTAGTTAATAAGACCTATTTAATAATGTGGACAAGTCTAATGTAAGAAGACTTAATAAAATCTTTTGCTTCTAGAAATATCTTAATCTAGAATGTTCTTTAGAAGATAGAATTAGTATAAATAAGAGCAAGAGGTACGAGAAAGCCTTGTCTTGAGAATTATTGTAATAGAGTGTTGCTTTGCTGGAGGTTTCCCCCTCAAAGAGGCAAGTGGACATTGTTGTCTATCAATGAACATATCATCTTTGGTGTTTTGGTTCTCTACATTTTGTTGATCTGTTGGTATTTTCTGCTATTTATAATTGATATGGCACCTAACAAATTTCCTCTCGAAAAAACATCCAAGTTCATTTTTTTTTTTCCAAATCAAAGTCTAGAAAGTGAAGATATCATTGATTTAAAATTAACTATTTTAGGGTTTTCTAGTGACAACCACGCAGATTGTAGAAAAAATATCTTTTGAAAGGGTACTCATATTGACACCAAATCAATGGAATTGGAAAGAGGATTTTGGGGGATTTGATTTGGTATATATATGATATACATTTGATTCATATTGAAGATGCTACATCCCTTACAATTTTCCACCCTAGATCTCATACTTGCAGTGGCTTATGGTATTTTAAAGGGACAAATTGGCCCCCCTCATTGAGGAATATCCAATGATATATGAAGATTATATGGAAAATGCAAACTATGTGCAAGAATCCCCTCTTATAAGTTTTCTTGAAGATTCTATGGATTATGAAGATCATACTATGTTGGACACACCGACCACACTGAGAGGGAGGGGTGAATTAGTGTAGGGCTCTTTTTCAACTTTCCTTCAAAAAACTCCTTAGTTAGCAATCACCATTTACTCGTCACTTATTATTGTCATTTATAACCATTTAAATGTGAACATATTTCAGCAACATATACTAGCAACATATATCATCAATAAGTCATCACCACAAGGAACACAAAGAACACAATATGTATGCACAATTTCCTTTTTATTACGGACTACAATCCTTGGTTTATCAACAAAAATTGAATAGAGTTACAACTCCACAAGAGCACCAACTCTACAATGCAAGACTCAACTTACACAACTCAACACCAACTAAGAAGAGGAATCAATCCTTAACAGATACCAATCTATCAATAGGTATGTGATGTGTCAGTAGTGCAACACGCGTACGTATGCACCCTACCAGTAGTACAACTCGTGTATGTACACGACCTATTTGTACTACAACCTGCATGTTCCTTTTGAAAAATTAGGGTTTTCTCTCCATGAAAAACTCAGATCCTCTGCAACCTTCAATCACATCCACTTATGTCTTTCACTATCCAATCTGAACCATAACCAATCACAACACATTTATTCTCTCCAACAACTTACTCATGCTCCTCAACCATACAATATGAATTATACTTAATCATGTATAAGCAACCAATATACTATTTCAATCATATTAGTATTGGACCATAAGAGTGCTTCTCACTCAGAGTTTCTATGGTATATCTAAGCCCATAGAATGCATATCTATAACTTTCTTCAGCCTTCAAGAGCCTGGCACCAACTTAAATCAAGTCTTCATGACTTCCATCCAACTATACACGCTCTGGCCCACTGCTGCTCACATACTCCTTCAAAAACTAGGGTTTCTGAACTTCTGAAACTTTCACCTTCATGATCTCAGACTTATTGAAACTTTGATGCATCCATGAGATCCTCCAATCAATCTCTCTCTCAGAATAGATCTTCAATATATTCTCAAGAGATGTCTTTACAAGAGACCCCTTGCCTCTTATTTATACTCTCCGATTAGCTTCCTTAGAAGCATCTTCTTGGCCACTTCATCCACATAGCCACTTTGTCCACATAGTCACCTATGTCCAACGTTTCCCAATTTTCCACTTTTCCATATATCCAATAGCCACTTGACCACTTAACCCACTTTCCTCATTTTAGGGTTAACCCTCTTATAACCACTTTCCATAATTAGAAAGTTCTCCATTTAATTTATTATTTAAATAATCCTCTCTGACTTTATCACTTCACTTTATTATTTAAATAATTTCTTCTTTGTAATCACTTTGACTTCTTTGAACTTTTGGGGCTTGTAGCCATCATATGAGGGTCCTCCAACTTCGTAAGGCCATAACTCTCAAAACATGAGGAGTTATGTGATGTTCCACATACCATCGAAAATGGCATGACAAGCACTATCCATATAGGATAGTTTCACTGACAAATTCACTGATCTTCATCTCATTATTACACAATTAAGCATGGGTTTTCTAACCATACTTCTTGGATAACTCAACCTCAAAGCGTATTCCTATGAGGGCTTTCACCATAAGGGGACCACTTTGGAGTTCATCGATTTTTACTTCTTATCAACCATGATAATACAATAAAGAGTCATCTTTACATCAATCCAACTATGCATCATATATAAATGAAACCACATCAATCCATCTTCATCTATGCATCATATATCAATGACAACTCATTGATCCATATTCATCTATGCATGACATCATATGAGTATGAATACACTTGGCATAAATCGATTGACATCAAGGACAATACATGATCCATAAATATACTATGAAAAGACATCGTTCCTTTGACATCAATCCTTTGGCATCAATGACAACATGATCCAACATACTAAACAATGGGTCCTCAAAGTATAATACATTCCACACTATGAAGAAGTTTGTATAGTGTGACTTCGAATAGAGAACTGAGTACAAAAACTACAGAAAGCCTATTAATCAATCCAAATATTGAAACTTTGGAGACATATTGAAGAGAAGTATACAAGGGTGATATATGGGTGGTGTGATTTAGAGGAGGCTTGTAAGGAATGGTCTAGGGATAGTTGTCATTTCTAGGATGAAAACTGCTTTCACCTTTTATTTGATGATTCTACTTCACCTTATGTAGAGAGCACACGGGGTCTCCGCTCAATCAACCTATAACATAGTGCTTGCGTTCGTGGGGTAATAAAGAATACCATTAATTTCACTAGATATTGATAAATACATCCCAAAATCCTCTTTTTGACCCCCCTCCTAATACATATTTCTAATAAAAATAACCCCTATTTTTACTCTATATCCATTTTTTTTACCAAATACCCCCTTTTATAGCCTCCAATACCTGTAAACCCCCTCGTACCCAACATCTTCCCCCCCAATACCTACAATATATTGACTCTATTTTTCACAATTTTAAAACCCCCTTTATGAATGAACATGATAAGATATTGGTTAACAAGGTGAAGCCCCCGTGAGAGAGCATCATTAAGGGAAATCAATAACCAGTTGTGACTACTAATTTTTGGCATGTTTATTCTTCAATAATGATATACCTTCCAGATCCACATTCGACCTTTTGTAGTTATGTGTATTATTTTTTGGATACCAATGGATCCATGTGATTGTGGTAGATATTTGAAGCACCAACATCAAGAAGGTATTGATTTCATATAACTTAAATTTGGATTCAACATCAACACTTGGACATGGGACCCATGTTTATGGATGAGCTCCTTGGATTAGTTCAATATTGCAACTAGTACTTGCACATGGGACATTGGATACTCTAACATTACGGTCAACACTCATACATGAGACCCAGTTTTATGGTGGATATTCATGGACCACTTTAGCATGATGGCTAGAACTTGAACATAGGACCCTGGTTCCCTAACTTACTTGAACATTGCAATCAACACTCATTTGCATAACCCTGGGTTATGGTTGTTTCTCCTTACAATGAGCGTTGCGGGTAATGATTTTCTAAGGGGGGTGGAGTGTTGGGGGTGGAGTGTCCAAAGGGTTCCTCAGAGTAATAATAGTAGAGTTTATTGTAATTAGAGTTTATCTCATTAAAAATTCACCCAACCTTAAGAGGAAAGTGAATAAGAGTGTATTCCTTCCATAAAAGGATCAATTGTAAGGTGTTTCCTTACTTTAAGAGTTTTGATATTAATAAAGAGTGAAGCATTTATGATATCTCTTTTCTGATTCATTTTCTTGGGTTAAGGATCAAAACAAACACATTGCCTTTCAATGAAGACATTGTTTTGATCATAGACATGTGGAAACCTCAAGTCTAAAGGCAAAGTTTTCATAGCTTACCAAAGGGAGAAACATGGACCTTATTAATGTAAAGATTCAATGATGGACCGCCATTGTGTTACCAAGAAAGACCATAGAAAAACCACACCTAAAACACCAACTAATGCTATTGTTCCATCTCTAAAGATTGAAAAAGACAAATGTATAATATGTAAATTCTCTTTTGAGTAATATAATTAATTAAATATTCATTTTAAAAAAGGAGTGTCATAATTTTCCAAGTTTTTGAATCAAAATGATCGATATCGTGTAAGATGCATGTAACTTAACTCTATTTCATCTATAGTTTTAAGGTTTTCCAATTATAAGATAAAAATAATATTTAATAAATTAAAAATGTTGTTACTTATGAAATGCACACTCTCTCACTCAACTCCCCTTCTCACCCTCACCCTCAATATGTATTTTGCAATGTATTTTTCTTGTGTATACAAACAACTAGATCATGATTTCGAATGTATGAATTGTGCATTTATTTTCTCTTTTTCTTTATATTCTATTTGGAATGGAGAATTAAAGTTTTTCTTGAAGAAATATAGCCACTCACTCATCTGTGTATTAGACATTCTAAGGGAGGACCCTAGTACATTTCCAACCTTCCATATATTTTCCTCTTCTTCCTTAGTTTTCCAGATGAAAGATGGTAGTAATCGCTAGCTGAAATATTGGATGATAACCCCAAGGGACTCAATGAGATTTGATATCAAAACTTACATGAACATTCAAAAAAGATAATTTACCTATCAAATTAACCCTCAAACTAATAAAATTATAATTATAACTTAAATATTAAATTAAAATATCCTTAAATTTAAAACCATATACTTATGGAGTTACATTAATATATAATGAAATTACAAGAAAGAAAATGCGATATTATATTACACACAAAAAATAATGAGTCTCTATCCATAGAGTTTGACGAAAGAGTAGTTCATATATATGACTTCATCTTATGCTTTTCTTTTCCTAATTTACTTGGGACATAATTATGTACACCAATATATGTTGTAACAAAATAATGAACTATGTTTGTAGAGATTGGAGATGAATGAGTAGTGCATATATGTGAATTCATCTTTTGCAATTCTTTTACCTAATTTACTTGGGACAACATCATGTGCAACTACATTTTTTGAAGGAAGATAGGTAGTTTGTTCTTTAAATCATTTTGAAATAATAAAAGTTTAATTAATAATTTTCATAAAAACACTAAATATAGTCGATATATGTGACTTCATTTTATGTTTTTTTTCTTAATTTAGTAGGACAAGATCATATGCACCAACATTTATTAAAGGAGGATAATAATAAAATGTATAATATGGATTTGAATATGAATACATTTCAACAAACATATTATAATATAAATATGCATATATGGAGAAGAATGCTACTTCTAAATTTTTTATTGGCTTTTCTCTACAACATATTTAGACTCTAAAGTATCTCTCCCCGAGCCTTCATAATCTTCTCATTATTATTCATATACCTCTACACTTGTCTCTGTAAGATTTTCATTGTTACAAGATCTTTCTTGCCTCTTTTTCCATCAGTCTGTCTCAGCATTTCCCATGCTGACATGTAGCCCTTTACATTTCTCTTCATGAATGTAGGACTCTTGGGAATATTCTATGGATGTGGTTCTCATATAGGAACCAAAATTCCTTCCCGTACCTCTAAATTCTGCAAGAAAATGTGTATGCAAATAATTTTTAATTTTCTTTAATGCCACCAATCATCTTCTTTTGTGTTCGCTATAATTTAAACTACCCGGATCAATTTTCTAGGTTGATATATGGATTCTCCTCTCTAGTATATTTCCAATGAATACTTTCTTGCTCAATTATGAGCTCTAAGTAGAAATTTGTATTCATTAGAATATTTCTAATTTACCCTTTTTGTACACTTTTCATTTTGGTGCAATTAATCCCAGACACCAACTTATGTGACTTGTAGAACTGAACCTGTTAGAAAGTAGGGAAAATTTTGTATGTGGAATAGATAATAGTGATGACATAGAATTAATAACAACTCTCATATTGTCAAATTGATTCTCCAATAAAAAATTGCAGCAATCTGGAAATAACAACTTTGTCCTTTTCACCCCTTTTTTCCAGACTTAGAATTTTTAGCCAAACTAGTTATCTCCCAAACTATGCACTTCTGAAAAAACTTTATTAAACCAACATTGCCTGGCTTGATGAATATAAAAAATGTTGAGTAAGTAAATTTTCTAGATTTTCCATCTGGAGACCCTTTTTCTCAGAAAATCACCAAAATCCCCCAAAAATGGCACATAATAATGGATTTTTCCCTGTTTCAGCATCCCCATTCCAAACCCCTTAGAATCTGGCCAATCCCTTCACATATTATTTTCATGTCTACTTTTCTGACACTCTATACAATTTTTAGCAGTGATTGTGCTCCTACCATTGAGCTTGACCTTGATCTTCAAAAAAATGTAAGTTGTATTTTCTGGAAAATCAAAGAATAATTGGAAAATTCCCCTCTATGGCACTTCTATGAGCCTCCTTACTACCAAAACAACCTAGAAGTTTCATCTTAATATGATTTAATTTTCTCTAGTTATGGCCAAAATAATAAAATGGCTCCAAACTTTTTTTTAAGACTATAGGAAAATTTTGCCTATGTGGTATCTTTGTTAGTGTGGTTGTTGATGTGATACCACTTACCACCCTGCTTTGATACCACTTGTGGTATTGGTATTGGTCGTCACTCCGTCGGTAGCCCCACCATCGTGGCCTGCCACCGTGCCACCAACCTGTCATCGTGGAACTACCACCATGGTATTCCATGTCACCAATGCGACGTCATCACCACATCACTCACCATGTGGCCTCCATTTCATGCTTACGTTATGGTATGAAAAATTACCCAAAATTTTCTATTCTCAAAATTTCCAAAATTTTCAAAAACACCTATTTTTTGAAGTTTCTGCCAGGGCTGCGATTAACTCTAAATTTAATATTATAATGGCCAATTTCGGTCCTATGCATGTTAATTCAACCTTTGCACCCGAAATTCGATACTTCCCATGTCGAATTCTCAATGAATTTCACTGTAGAAATTGGGTATTTTTCCCAATTTCGCCATGGTTATCTTGTAAATCCCATGTTCAACCAATTATAGGCCAAAAAACACCCATTAAGAGGTAAAAATTGTGGATTTTAATCCCTGAGCTTGATTCCGCAAATTTCTCATGAATTTTTCCCAATTTCATTGGAGTAATCTAACAAAAACATTTGCAGACATCTCCTGAACTTTAATTCCACAACTTCAGATTTTGTGTGTTGAGTTTGGACCATGCATGCTCGATGTTGAACCTGTGGCTTTGATACCAATATGTAATGTTCCCCATATTAACTAAGGAACATTACTATGTGGAATAATACACATAACATCAAAATTTTACTTGCTAATTCATTTCCTATAGCCTTACCAACCACAATTTATACACATAATTAGCTATATTATGATATCCATAATTAAATACATCTAGAACATTCTAAATGAACATGAATGCAACTAATAAATAATCTACAACACCAGATAAAACTATTTACATTCACATAGTAAAATTCACAGCCATAAGACTCAATAAGAAATCTCAAATAATATATAAACACTTATATTCAAAAGAAAGTTTGTGCAACCAACTGCTTGGGAAGGTGATGCAGACCCCCCTTCTCTCCTAAGGGTTGCGCAACCTCCCGGTCTAGGATCGATCAAGAAACTAAGTCAAATCAACTCTTTTTCCCCTAAACAACCTCAAATCCACTTAACATTCCCTCTTTCCCTTAAAGCGCAGGTTATATGGAACCCGCAACTTCCTCCTTAACACCTTTTAAAACCTTAGTGTAAATAGGCACTAGCTCTCCTGGTTAAGCCCCTCTCTTTACATGACCAAGGCTGTGACCAATCACCTAATTGAAAGGCGCATCGCGAATTCATGTATCGGACCTGTTAGCACTCTGTAAATCTATTTGGTTGATGAACAGACGACGAAGGTAAATTTTTCAACCAACTTTGAGACCCGAAACTAGCCTTTCGGATATGGAGAGGGATCTCTCAGAAATGACGTGGTCTCCGTGCAGGATATGGCTCTACGAATGATGGCTATATTTTAAAATAGGTGATGAAATGTTTCTGGTTATATTGGCGCAGGTAAGTAAAACTCAAGCTATGGGGTCGATCTGAGGAAGAGACGAAACAAATGACTCAGTGACTGGATTCAAGAGGGAAAGGCTAGGCGAGCGACAACCTTCAGTGTTAATCGTAAAGTGTGGTAGGAGAAAAACAAAGGGAGAGAACTCAAGAGCGTCGCTGTGGATGAATTCATAGTTATCTTAAGAAGAAAACACTTTGTCTAAGTGGCGTGAACAAGGGGCACAGTACAGTGAATCCGCAAGTTCGAAAATTCATTCCAAAATAAATGATATGAGATATGAAATTAAATATAATGGGAAATAACATATCCATATCAAGAAACACAATACATCCATCTATCTCAACTAGAATCTTTACATTGAAACACAAGACCTTTGCATTAAGTTTCAGTCAAAAAACACTCAGACTTCTTACAATAGCATTTGTTTCTTAAACTTGCCAACCAACCCCGTTTACATAAAAATGATCCCCTTATATAGAAAGATAATGTCACCCTTGGCTATTAGGTTCGAGCTACTTTCTCTTGGAATCATGGATCTGTTTTCTTTGAAAGAGAACAATAACTTCAACAGATTCACTAAAAATAGAAAACCCGACTTTGCCAAATCATAATCGTAACCGAAATATTCTTTACATTAATTGATCATGATGAAAATTAGACCATATGGTTGTAATGAGCCATCATTTTCACTTTTGGACACTATGTCATCCCTGCACAGCAAGTTTGCTATGCAACAGTAACCTACAACAAAAAATGCAGCAGAATGTGCAACAAACTGGGAAAATAGGCGTTAAATATCACATCGTATCTCACTGATAAAACAATATTTTTATGAACTGAGAGAGGCCTTTGTATTTAATATCGTTATAAAGAAAAACCTCTCTCAGTTTCTTTAAATTCATCTCCAGATGGCCGGAATACGTGTCGCCAAAACATGTCTTGGACAGGAAACCATGAAAGCCTAAAAATAGGGATCAAATATTCCTTCGCATATCCCAATCCGTGACACATTTTTCAAATTTGAGAGAGGTTTTTATTATTTGTTTTTTCCTAGAAAACAACCTCTCAGGTATTTTCAAAATTCCTCTCCAGTTAGTCATAAATCGATCTTGAATTTGACCACTAAACCAGTAATTTGCGTAGTGCGACTTGTAGCCTATGTGCTGGAAAAATCCACTATGCGACAACATCCTATGCATGAGAAAATCCAGTGTGTGACAACATCTTATGCACAACGAAATCCACTATGTGGCAACATCCTATGCATGACATAATCCACTGCGTGATAGAATCTTATGCGTGACAAAATCCATTGCGCGATAACATCCTACGTGCAGCGAAATCCACTATGCGACAACATCCTATGCGCGACAAAATCCTCTACACAACAACATCCTATGTGCAGTGCGCAATGAATTTTGTAGCGCGCAGTTGCAAATTGAAATGGGAATAAATAAATGATAAGCTTCCCTTTGAAAATGGCCCTTGGAGATGTTAGATGATGCTAGGCATAAAAACAACATGGGTGCTGACAGACATGAATTTGAAAATTGTTGACAAACCTCTAACCTTATCCATGAAAATCATGGTGCTAACAGGGCCTTTGCATGTGACTCACCCCGACTCTCCCGAACTCTGAAATCCTGACAGGAGCCTAGCACGTGATAACCCTCTATTCTCCTTCATCGATGTGACCCCTCGCTATGACCACTCGCCTAAATCAAAAGGTGTTTCATGATTTCACGTATCAGGTGTTTGGATGCGAGTCACCCCAACTCTCCCAACCTTTGAAATCCTGACAGGGGTCTAGCGCATGCTAGCTCCTTCCTTATCATCCATCCATATGACCCCTCGCTGTGACTTGGGGCCAAACCTTCCGAGCACTTAGCGATTTTGCATTTTGCGAAGTCCTCTTGCTCATCCTTCCAAAACCCAAACTTGTGAGTTTCGCTCGTCAGATCAACGATCCACAATCCCCACAATCCAACAATCATGATCTCCTTTCCGCGTATTGGTACTTCGTGTTTCGTGAACTTAGAGGACCTCTCACCTGCCTTCTCCCAATATCTGAACTCTCGATATCTCCCTGAAAAATTAATGGTCCATGCTCTCTCTTCGATCAATGGATCAGATCAAATCGCGAACTGGGATTTCACGAGTTCCCAGAACTCTTACCTCTGATTTCCCGAGTTGTGAATTCCCGACAAGACCAGATATATGGTCCATGATCTTCCTTCGATCAACGGTTGTGATCAAGTCGCAAACTCAGACTTTATGAATCCTCACGACTATTCCCTTTGACCTTTCCACTCTGCAAGTCAGCGAAATGTTGATCTCTCGCCACGTGTCCTCCTTGACAAGGGACAACTCCGATGATTTCAGAATTTTGTAACCCCACTCCTCCTGTGTACTTTGAAAGCTTATCATTAGTGAACTTTACCTTGATCGGGAGGCTACAATTATTTTGCGCTCAGAATGAATGAATGAGATATTTCCTCCTCTGTGCTTGCTCCTCATTTTCTAGACGTTGATCGAATGGTCCAGATCTCTCCCCCTGAGCTTAATATTTCTTTAGACTTAGAAGATTTTCTAAAGATTCAAAGGTTTCGAACTTTTTCCTTCCTACGATTTTGTTTCTTGGATCTTGTTCGCACTTCTTGGAAAGTGTTATCCCTTCTGAGTTTGATCTCCTCAGAGATTTCAATCTCTCAAGAACTTCTTGGAAAGTGTCATCCCTTATGAGCTTGATCTCCTTAAACATTTCGATCTCCCAAGAACTTCATGTTTTTTCAGGAAATTTCGTCTAACTCATATTTAAAGATTTCTTGAAAATAATTCTTCCCACCTTCCTGGCACTCCTCTGTTCCAATCCTTCGACTTCTTACAGAGTCACTTCGACACTGATTCAAATTCTAGATCTGTGCACTCCTTGTAGTAAATTCTTACTCAAGATCTGGATTCTTGCAGATGACTATGCACTCCTTGCAGTAGTCACTTTGCACTACTTGCAAAGGAAATCTTATGCTATTTCTTCTGAGCTTTATGAGTTGCAACAAACCTTGTCAACGCACTCCTTGCAGACTGTATGCACACCTTGCACCGACTCATGAAGAAAAGCGATTGAGAATTATACAAAAATTTTAAAGCTACATACACTTGTAGCAAGATTCATTCATTCTTGAAAACAACAATAATAGAGAAATTGCTAACAACAACAGTCTCACACATTGGATCAATATTCCTCTGTTATCTTCATTCAAAATCAAGAAAACGGTTACAGCTAAAATCAAACAACAACTATTGTTCAGAAAATTCCTACTTGCTCGCAACTTTGTAACTTTTATTTAGGGCATACAAAACCTCTCTTTATACAAAAGAAACAAACTAACTGCTATCTAATTGTGGTTACATCGATACTAGGGTTAAACTCCCAAGTCATGCACGCTCATTTTGTCTCCACGCACGTGATCTTTCCTTTTTTGTTTTCTATTATCCTCAAAATATTTGTAGTATTGGCTAGCATTTGAGACTCTGGATTGGTCCTCAGGTGCTGAGTTGTCCTGCCACATGTACTTGCTGGCGATGCTCCTACATCATACTCCTCTGGGAAAAAATGCATGGACTCCTATCCATGAGCTCCTGCACCAACTTTCCATGCTTCTGGATATCGACTTCACTCTCCCAACTGGCATATTCTATTGGGTGACCTTTCAACTTGACCAGATATTCAAAATAGGTCTTCCTCCTGGTCTTCTTACCAATCCTCTGATCAACGATCTTTTCAATCTGTGATTTTTCTGCTATAGGAATTTGTTTCTCCCACTAAATATTCTCTTGATTTGTTGATCCCTTTGTGTCATCCTTCCTGTAAGGATACAGGTCCGAGATGTTGAATATGGGCGATATGCCCACATCATCTAGAAGCTCAATCTCATAGGTGTTTGCATCAAACTTTCTCAAGATCTTACATGGCCCTATATTCTTCATCTTTAGCTTGTTATATGTACCCCTAGGGAACCTTTCCTTCCTGAGATGTGCCAAAACCTGATCTCCTACTTCAAATTGAAGTTCTCTGCGATGTTGATCAACTCTGCGCTTGTACTCTTGGCTATAACTCTACAACTTCCCTCTGATCTGACTATGGAGGTTCTTCATTTTTGCAGCAAAATCGACTACTCCAGCGCTTCTAATATCACTCTATTCGAATTCTATCAACTCAGATACTTCCCTGGGTTGAATTCCATACAATATTTGGAACAAGCTCTTCCCAGTGCTCCTGTTTGATGAGTCGTTGTATGAAAATTATGCTTGTGGAAGAATCTGATCCCACTGATTATGGTGCTCGGTGACCAAACTCCTCAATAAGTTTCCTAAACGTCCTTTTACCACCTCAGTCTGCCCATATGTATGAGGGTGATAATATAAGCTGAAGGACAATTCTATCCCCAACTTCTTCCATAGTGTTCTCCAAAAATGACCAACAAATTTTGTGTCTTTGTCTAAGATAATGCTTTTGGGTAGGTCGTGAAGTCTCACAGCTTCCTTAAAGAACAGATTTGCAACATGTGTTGCATCACTGGTCTTCTGGCATGGGATAAAGTGTGCCATATTTGAAAATCTATCCAACACCAAAAATATGGAATCACATCCTCTTTGCGTTCTTGGCAATCCCAACACAAAATCCATGCTTATTACATCCCAAGGCCTCTCTGGTATGGGCAATGGTTGATACAATCCAATGTTCTGTCTTTTACCTTTTGCATGCTGGTAGATTCTACATCTCTTCATGAATTTTATCACATCTGGTCTCATACCTACCCAATAGTATGAACTGCTCAACTGTGCAAATGTCTTATCATGGCCGAAATGTCCAGCCAATCCTCCACTTTGTTTTTCCTTCAAAATTTTATCCCTCATTGAGAATTTTGGTATGCACAATTGATTTCCATTGAACAAAAATCCCTCTTGAATCATATACTCTGTCCACTGGCTCTTATCTCTCAACACGGGATTCTCACATGCTTTGTATGCTTCCTTGAAATCTGGATTATCACTATACATTTCCTCAAGGTGTTAAAACCTTAAGGTCTTTACCTGAAATTCCCGTAGAATCAAACACCTCATGATATTGATCTTGTTGATGGCTCTTGATTTTGTAAACATTCTCCATCCTCCATCTTTCTTTGGACTCAACACAGTTGGTATTGTGCATGGACTCAAGCTCTCTCTGACCAAACCCTTGTCTAACAATTCATGGACCTGGTTCTTTACCTCCTCATTCTCTTGAGGTGTCAGTCTGTATGTCTCTTTGTTTGGCAGACTTGCTCCTGGTATGAAATCAATATGATGGTTGATACTTCTGATGGTTGGCAATGAGTGCCCACCACTATGTCAGCAAAATTATCCAACAATTCTTGAACTGCTTTAGGTAAATCATCCATCAAAGTACTAGTAAGGATAACTTTGGGTTTCCTCACCACAACAAACTGCATCTCTTTTTCTTTCTTGACTTCTTTCAGGAATTCCTTCCCACTCATGAGAAGTGTGCTTGTGTTGACTTCCCCTTTCACTTTCTTCTCCTCTATTGGCAGCAACATGTGTGTCCTACCATTCTTCTCCAAGGTGTATGTATTCTTCCTCCCAGTATGAATGACATTCCTTTCAAACTACCATGGTATTCCCAAAAAAATATGACATACATCCATGGGAATTACATCACATAGAATTTCATCTCTATATTTTCCTATCTTAAATTCAACCAAGCATTATTTAGTAACCATTACCTGTTGTCCTTTTTGTAAACATGAGACTTTAAATGGATCTGGGTGTGGAGTTGTCTCCATCTTGAATTTTTCCACCATCTCCATGGATACTAAGTTATTGGTGCTCCCACTATCAATTATCATCTTGCATACTCTGTCTTTAGTCTTGCAAGCTGTCCTGAATCGATTGTTCCTCTGTACTGGACTTTTAACTCCTGCCTCTTGTTTTAAGAGAACCTTTTTCATCATCAGGGATGTTCCATCCTCTGCTCCTTCTACTTCAACATTCCCTCTTTGTTCTTCCAAAATGTGAGCTTCTCCTCCTTCTTTATTTTTCTCGAGGCATTCCCAAGACATGTTCCCTGTCTTTCCACATGCATAACACCTTATTCCTCCTCTACCTCTTCCTCTAGAAGAGTTTCTTCCACCACCCTGTCTTCATCAAGAACTTCCTCCTCTTTTCAAGTGACTGTGTGGTGTTTCAACCTCATCCTTGGAATTATGCGCTTTTCCATGGGCAAATTCCTTTCCTTTGTTCAGGGATGGTATTTTACTTTTACCTCCCTGGCTTTGTTTTCTGGCCAACTTCTCTTCTGCCTTCAGCACGAACTGATAAGCATCCTCCAATGTCATTATTGGCATCATGCTGATCTCATCCTAGATTTCATACCTTAGACCATTTATATACCTAGAAAATTTTTCTTCATCCTTCTCTCTTTGTCCAGCTCTGATGTTTAGCTTGTAGAACTCCTCTATGTATTCTTTGACTATCATACCCTTCTGCCTCAGGTTCTTGTGCTTCCTGAATAGATTTCTCTGATAATATTTGGGCATGAACTTAGCCTTCATCTTGGCTACCATTCTGTTCCAATTCTTTATCTTCCATTTTCCTTTACTTCACCTCTCAGCCTGCAGTTCATCCCACCATAGTGTTGCATGTCCTTTAATACTAGTGACATCATGTCTCACCCTTTTCTCCCCATCAACATCTTCATAACCGAAATATTTGTCCATGGACCTTATCCAATCCAGTAGCTCTTCAACATCCAAATTGCCTTCATACATTGGGACCTTTATCTTGGATCTAGCTCCCAATCTAACAACTACTCTTAGCAAGAGTTCTTCGGCAACATGTTCCCCTGCAGTTTCTTCGAATTCTACATCTTCACTCTCTGTATCATTTTTGTCTCCAGCATCAGGTGCCCTTCTCTGTGTTGCTTCCATCACTTCCTGCCTTGCACGAATTTCTCGCATCTCCCTTTCTAAAACACGATTAGCTAAAGGTGGATCCCATCGTCTTCTCGGTGGCATTGTGTTGACTGTCTCTCACACACAGAGTACAACTTCGAGTTCTTTTGTCTCCTTTATATCCTTTGTCTACTGTCTACAAGAAGAATTTCAGCTCTTATGCCACTTGATGGTATCAAACTATATCCTTTCACTGTCCTTCTTTTCTCTACGGTATGCAAACAAAAATTCATCTCTGATACCACTTGATGCAGACCCCCCTTCTCTCCTAAGGGATATGTGACCTCCTGGTCTAGGATCGATCAAGAAACTGAGTCGGATCGACTCTTTGGCCCCTCAAGAACCTCAAATCCACTTATCAGGCCCTCTTTCCCTTAAAGCGCAGGTTATATGGAACCCGTGACTTCCTCCTTAATGCCTTTTAAACCCTTAGTGCAAATATGAACTAGCTCTCATGGTTAATCCCCTCTCTTTACGTGAGCAAGGTTGTGACCATTCACCTAATTGAAAGGTGTGTCGTGACTTCGCGTATTGGGCCTTTACATGTGAGTCACCTCGACTCTCCTGACCTCTGAAATCTCGACAGGATCCTAGTGCATGCTAGCCCCTTCTATTCTCCTTCACCCATGTGACCCCTTACTATGAGCACTCACCTAACTCAAAAGGTGTTTCGTGTTTTCACATATCGGGTCTTTGCATGTGAGTCACCCCGACTCTCCTGACCTCCGAAATCCTGACAGGGGTCTAGCGCATGTTATCTCCTCCCTTATCCTCCATCCATATGAACCCTCACTATGACTTGGGGCCAAACCTTCCCAGCGCTTTCATGTTTCACAAAGTCTGCTTGTTCGTCCTTCCGAAACCTGAACTCGCGAGTTCCGCTCGTCAGATCAATGGTCCACAATCCCCACCATCCAACGGTCCTAATCTCCTTTTCACATATCGGTATTTCACATTTAGTGAAGTTGGAGGACCGTTCACCTCCCTTCTCCCTATATCCGAACTCCCGATATCTCCCTGGAAAATCAATGGTCCACACTCTCTCTTTTATCAACGACTTAGATCAAGTCGTGAACTTCAATTTTGCAAGTTCCCAAAACTCTTATCTATGATTTCTTGAGTTGTGAATTCCCGACAAGACCAGATCTACGGTCCATGATCTTCCTTCGATCAACGACTGTGATCAAGTTGCAAACTCGGACTTCGTGAATCCTCATGACTCTTCCCTTTGACCTTTCCATTCTGCGAGTCAGGGAAATGATGATCTCTCACCACGTGTCCTCCTTGACAATGGACGACTCTGATGATTTCAAAATTTCCTCCTCTGCAATTTACCTTGATTGGGTGGCTACAATTCTTTTGCACTCAGACCAAACGGTTGAGATATTTCCTCCTCTGCACTTGCTCCTCGTTGTTTGGACGCTGATCGGATGGTGTAGATCTCTCCCCCTAAGCTTAAGATTTCTTCAGACTTAGAAGATTTTCTAAAGATTCAAAGGTTTCGACCTTTTTCCTTCTTGCGGTTCCGTTTCTTGGATCTCGTTCGCACTTTTTGGAAAGTGTTATCCCTTCTAAGCTTGATCTCCTCAGAGATTTTGATCTCTCAAGCACTTCTTGGAAAGTGTTATCCCATCTGAGCTTGATCTCCTCAAATATTACGATCTCCCAAGCACTTCTTTCTTTTCCAGGAAATTTCTTCTAACTCATATTTAAATATTTCTTGAAAAGAATTCTTCCTACCTTCCTAACACTCCTCTATTCCAGTCCTTCGACTTCTTATGGAGTCATTTCGAGACTGAGTCGAATTCTGGATTTGTGCACTCCTTGTAGAATATTCTTACGCAAGATCTGGATTCTTGAGGATGACTGTGCACTCCTTATAGCAGCCACATTGCACTACTTGCAAAGGATATCTTACGTTATTTCTTCTGAGATTTATGAGTTGAAACAGACCCTGTCAACACACTCCTTGCGGACTGTATGCACACCTTACACCGGCTCACGAAGAAAATCGATTGAGAATTATACAAACATTTTAAAGCTACATACTCTCGTAGCAAGATTCATTCATTCTTGAAAACAACAATAACAGAGAAATTGCTAACAACAACAGTCTCACACATTGGATCAATTTTCCTCTGTTATCTTCATTCAAAATCAAGAAAATGGTTACAACTAAAATCAAACAACAACTACTGTTAAGAAAATTCCTACTTGCTCGCAACTCCGTAAGTTTTCTTTAGGGTGTACAAAACATCTCTTTATACAAAAGAAACAAACTAACTTCTATCTAATTGTGGTTACATCAAGACTAGGGTTAAACTCCCAGGTCACACATGCTCATTTTGTCTCCACGTGCAAGATATTTCCTTTTTTGTTTTCTATCAGCCTCAAAATATTTGTAGTATTTCCTAGCGTTCGAGACTTCGGATTGGTCCTCAAGCATTGAGTTGTCTTGCCACATGTACTTGCTGATGATGCTCCTGCATTAAAAGGACCTTCCACCCAAAAATAGATTTATTGTTCCAAATCTCAACAACAAGTCATCCATGAGCTCGGGATAGGAATCCACAAAATAAGGGTGCCTCTCATAGTCCACTCATAACTCAATATCTCCCAACCCACTCATATTCTCCTACAACTATCACGAATATCCTCCATCCCTCTTACTCTCGACCTGTCCAACCCAAGGAATGTGCCCCTTCAATGATCTTAGTCCATCAAGCATCCCATTCATTTATCAGGGTATCTTTGGCTTAGGTAACAAGGAATATCTCTTCTGGGAACTCAAGGGAGCTCACTGCTAGGAAAACAACCAACAACCAACAACAAACACTTCTTGTTACAATGCAACTCACTAAGGAGTTCACTCTTTAGGCTTGAAAACCTAACTATTCAATTTCCAGCTCCAAAATGATCCAAAAATTCTCTATCATTCTCAACATCACCGTATGTTCCATGTCATCATTTGTACGGAATTTTCCAAAAACCCCAAATTTATTAATTTTGGGGGGGGGAATTTAATACTTTTACTCAAATTTTATTTTTTGACCAAAATGTTCCTTTGTTTTTTGACCACCATGGAAGCTCTGAAATTAGATTCCCATGGCCAATCATGACCCTATGACTATCAATTTGGAATCCCTTTCCAAAGTACCCGCATTATCCACCCAAAATTTTTGAAATTTTCACTTTGTTTTCACGATTTTCCCGAAATCCATCACAGTTGGAACTTTGCAACAACACATTTCTACTAAATTTGCATTGGTCTTGGCTGATACCAGCCCTATTTTTGAACCATAGCTCTGATACCACTCTATAATGCACCCAACCCCAAGACGGGTCATGCCACTGCTAAAAACGACCTAATAAAAATTCTAATACCGATTTTAGATGCAAAAATAACACATGTCATGACATTCAAGCTCATGAAATTGTCCATACTAATTAAAAACATCAATGCAATTATTTTAAATGTGAAAAAAAACAACTAAACATATACAACAACATTCAACCACATAAATAAATATTCAAATGCATCATTCTACTCACAACAAGAAACAATAACCAAAATAACTAAGAGTAAAAAGACACAACAACTATATCTATCCAAAATAAGGCTATGAATCCAAAAGAGACGACAGTCCCTAAGGCTATCTAATGTCCCCCTCTCGACAGTCAATTTCCATAACTAATTCCAGTCCACCAACTCTCTTCCTTACAACCTACACAAATGAGGGATGGGATCCCCCTTCACTGCTCACAGACCCTCAGTACTTCTCACTCCCCTCCAGGGCTCTAGAACAGGTTGGATAGGAATCTCTATGCTAGGACTCCAGGAATATACGACTGCAACAATAAAATACTTTCTCCCTTGAAAATTTATTGAACATAAAATTTATCCCAGACCCATAAGCTCTCTTCCCATGGAATTACAGCTCCAAAACAACTACCATACACACTCAGTATGGATTCCTTCAAGCTTCATCACTCAGAACACCCTTGCTGTCCAAAAATGTGCTTATAAAAACTGCTCTCCTTCCCCATACAAATTTCCTTCTTCTCTCATGCTTCCTTGAATCACACCCTTCCCAAGGTTAATTTTACTCATCCCCCATGCTCTCAATAACTATGGGATGTGAATTCTCACACCCACCCTCTTACATGAATTCAATGATTGGACTTTAGAACACTCAACACAAAATAGAAGGTTTAAAGTAAGGATAATTTAGAAAGATGGTTTTGGGTATAATAGATATGGATAAAATCTCCCCCTTGGACCCCTTCCCTCTCTTGTGGATTCTAAGCCCCCAAATTTTTGTCCATGTCCATCTACAACTGGAAACACATTTTTATTTATTTTATTCAATATACATCATTTACATATTACATTGCTTGGCCCATGACCATACATCATATTTACAATACACATTGCCAATTTGGGGATTAAAAATGGGAATGTTACAAATGGGAACACTACCTTAAAGTATAACACACACAAGGAGTTAATTTTGTATCCGATATTCCATATTCATGGTGGCATTAAGGAAAAAGGGTCAAATTTCTCTTCCACTACTAAGAAAATACCAATGTTGGAAGCAACACTCAAAGGTAAGCTAATTTATTTTAAGGACGCTCCTCTTTATTAAGGAACAACTTGGATTCTACAAATTCTCCCATAGAGACCAAGACACCTACTAATCTATTTTTCTATGTATAGAAGGAACTAGTATCGTTGGTTTGAAACTTGACCCATCATGGGTTAAGTTGAAAAATAATATCATCTAGCATATGTTATGATATTTATATTCAATTGCCCATGACCATTACTTAAAAATATATAAACGTCAATATCAAAGCCTTAGGGATCCTTCTTGAGAGATACCCTCATAATCCTTTCAAATGCAAAATGATTTTTCAATCTTGAATTCATATTTGAATCACTAAACAAAGTGGAGGTGATTTACAAGGGCCCCTAGTTTATGGATAACTCTATCCTCTTTATGAATCCATAGCATCTAGGTTTTAACCCTTGTGTCAAATCTTTTATAGAGGCCCCAATATGGGTGATATTGTCTAATCTCCCACTTGGAACACTAGGGTTACTCAACTTGAAAATCCATTTGTGTTTCTTTGGGTAAATTTATTATGATGGCTTCAGAAACTAGTAGTGTAATCTTTAATATCTATGCCCATATTTATATTTATGTTGATATCGACAAAGGCTTTCCTAACCAAATTGTGTCGAGAGTGGAGATCAAATATGGACACAAATTTTGTACTATAAACACTAGTGGGATCCTCCATAGGGATGTAATGGGGACTGAAGGGCCTATTAGAGTAATAATTATGGAGTTTACTATATTTGGAGTTTATCTTATCAATAGATTTCCCAACCTTAAGAGGTAAGTGAACATGAGTGGATTTCTTCCATAAAAGGATCAATTGTAAGGTGTCAACCTACCTTAATGGTTTTGATATTAATAAAGTGTGGAGGATTTATAATATCTTGTTTATGATTCAATGTATGGTGTTAAAGATCACAACAAGTAGTATCAAAGCTATTTCTTTGGTAGAAAAAACAAAGATTTGTTTTCTTCTATTTGCAATTTTTTCGAAGGAAAAAAAAGAGGGTCATGACAATCAAATCAATTATTTTGGTGTTTTGGGTAGAATTTGAAGAAACCAATTTCATATCCGAGTTTTTTAGGGACCTAACCTCCCTAACCCCTTATGTAGGTAGAATAATAAATCTTCCACGTAATAAAGGTCGACAATAGTTAATAAGGACTATTTAATAATGTGAACAAGTCTAATGTAAGAAGACTTAATAGAAGCTTCTACTTCTAAAAACATCTTCCTCTAGAATGTTCTTTAAAAGATAGAATTAGTATAAATAAGAGTAGGAGGCATGAGAAAGCCTTGTCTTGAGAATTTTTGTAATAGAGTGTTTCTCTACTAGAGGTTTCCCCCTTTGAAGAGGCAAGTGAACATTTATTTCTATCAATAAAGATATCATATTTGTTGTTTTGGTTCTATACATTTTTTGATACACTGGAATTTGTTGTAGTATTTCTATTTTCTTCTATTTATAATAGATCTGGAACCTAACAAGTGGTATCAGAGCCCTTTCCTCTACAGAAAATGTGGGAATTTTTTCTCTCTCAGGGTAGATACGTGTACTGTCGACATATTTAAAGAAGAAAGATCTGTCGCTCAATGTGTAAAAATGCATTTGGGAAAACTATATGGAAGAAATGCAAATGGTTTCACAATGTTACTTAGAAAGAAATGTTTCACCTTGTTGGAAATATCTATAAGCCCTATTGGTACCCCTTGAGTAGTACCACATTAGACAAAATTTCTACACGACCATCACTCCCACGTATCGTCAGGTATATCAGGAGTCCCCTAGGTCTCTTGAAACTAGCTCTAGATCATTCGATCGTCTGCATGAATGCTATAGTGGAAAACCCTTGTCTATAGGAAACTTGAAAACCTTAACCTTAGGATTGAAATAGAAAAGATAAGGAAAATAAGATATATCTTGTCACACAACCCCACCTCCCGCATTCTGGTTAAGAAATTCCTACACAACTTTTCCTGTTAAAAATTTGGGCATTTTTTCACTGCAATATTCTTCAAGTCGAATTATGACTCTGCAAAAGTAATAAAAAAGAGTATAGTGGTCCCGACAACACCCTTATTTGGGACCTATTCCCTTGGATTCATTTCTTCACCCTAGTCACCATGGTCCCTATCATTTTTAAGCCTCATTTTTCCTATGGACCTGATCCCCTTCTCGACACCCATATTTGGGACCTATCCCATTGGATTCTCATTTTCACCTTGATCACAGTGGTATATATCACTTGTAAGAATTGTTTTCCATGGATTCACCCACCCTTTCAAGCACCCTTATTTACCACCTATTCCATGGGATTCCTCTATTTTTCCTGATTGTAGTGGTACCCATTATCAATAATCCATTTTCTGTGTGGACCACCTTCCCTGTTCCTATGTTTCACTTTCACCATGGCCCACACTCACAAACAAGAACTTGAAACCCACCTCAATTCCACCATATATTCCAAAATGAAATACATGAAAGATAACTGAATCAAGACATCAATTCACACATCGCAATCCATCTTGCATCCCAAATTGACTACTTTTCCACCGAGATTCTAGAAAAACTACATTTTCGTGGAGGCCTTACCTCATCTGAACAACCTTCTAACCCATAAGTTGTTGCTTCATCCAATTCCCATATTTTTTACATCAACCCATTTCATCATGATCTATGTCTTCCACGAGTAGAGGTGAAAACATTTGATGGCTCAAATCCCACTATTTGGGTCACTTAAATGGAACATTACTTCTCCTTGCATGGAATCACTGATGAATTGGCCAAACTTTGTTACAGTGTCCTCTATCTGGATCCTAGATGTTGGAAATGGTGGCAATGTTGTAGAAAATCACGCCAAGGTTATGTTGCTTGGACATAGTTTGTGGCCAAACTTTATGAACGCTTTGACACTGACACACGCTACCTGGGCCCATTTGACCAAGTTGAAACAATCTGGTATCGTAGAAGACTTTATCACTACATTTGAGCACTTGGATTTCAGAATAGAGGACATGTCTGATGGATTCTTCAGGGAATTCTTTATTAGTGGCCTCAAGGATGAAATTTGAGCCCAGGTTCTTATGGATTTCCCCCATACTTGGTTGGAAGCTACTCAACATGCCAAGGAATCACAATAGGTTGTATTTTCCCAGCATTGCAAGCCCTCTTTTCTTCCTCACCCTCGCCCTACCAATCCTACCCTCATCCCAATCCTCTCAAGATCCAAAAATTAACTCGAGCAAAAATGGTTGAAGGCCAACTCAAGATTCTTTTCTATAATTGTGATGACCAATATTTTCTCGGGCACAAATGTAAGGAAAAAAATATTTTTATGGCCATTTCCGAGAATGTTGCTAATGAGGAGGTTGAAGTTTCTCCTGTGGAAGAGATACCCCCAATAGATGATAACACTCCACCCACTGATCCACCAGAAGTTGAACCATTGATTTCATTGCATGCCCTCACTGGAGTTTATGCTCCCTAGACCCTCAAGCTAATTAGCTACATTAAGCATTGGAAATTCATAATCCCTGTTCATAGTGGTAGCCCCCATAATTTTATTCACCGTAATTTCGTAGGAAATCAATTGCTCTATTTGTGTCATCAACAATTTTCAAATCATGATTACCAATGGAAGTTCCATGAAATGTTGTCGGCATTGTGAAAATGTGTGCCTACAAATTGGTTAGTACCACTTGAAATCTCATATTTTTTCTATAGACATGGGTAGTTGTGAAATTGTGTTGGGTTTTGAATGGTTATGCACTCTAGAATCCATTCTCATGGATTTTAAGGAATTAACCATGCAATTCCAACAAGAGGTACAATAATATAATTTACAAAGTATCATTGTATGATCCCCTGATATCATAAGTTCCCATTGAATGGAAAAGATCCTCAAAAAGGTCATTCAGGAATTATTTCCCAAATCCATTCCATTCAAGAAGTTAAGACAATCTCGGTGCATCCTGACCTCCAATCTATCCTCTCCAAACACCAAGTTATGTTTTCCACTCCCCATGCACTTACCCCTTCTCATGGTGTTCATGATCATTCCATTCCTCCAATTTTGGGCATCCTTCCTCCCAATGTTCACCCTTATCATCATCCCTTTTCCTAGAAGAATAAAATTAATAAAAAAATTTAAGAATTGTTCGAAGAGGGTGTTATGTGTCCTAGTACCAGACCCTATTCTTCTCCTATGGTCATGGTACTCAAGAAAGAAGGAACTTGGCGCATGTGTCTTGAATTTTGTGCCCTTAACAAACTCACCATCAAAGACAAATTTCCCATTCCTGTCATCGATGACCTGTTGGATGAATTGAGTGGTGCTCAGTACCTTACTAAACTTTATCTATGTTCTAGATACCACCAAATATGTATGAAAGAGGAATATATTCCCAATACTACCTTTATAACTTATGAGGGTCACTATGAGTTCTTGGTCATACCCTTTGGCCTATGTAATGCTTCCTCCACTTTCCAAATTCTCATGATTCATGTCTTCCATCCTTTCCTCTGTCATTTTTTCTTAGTTTTCTTTGATGATATTCTCATCTATACTAAAAATTGGACATCCCATCTTTGCTATGTGGATCAAGTTCTCCATATACTCTCTCAGCACAAAATTTTCCTCAAACAATATAAATGTTCCTTTGGAGACTCGAAAGTGGAGTACCTAGGTCATATTTTTGGCAAGGATTGCGTACAAGTGGATCCTAAGAAAATTGAAGCTATGCAGGATCGAATTATCCCTAAAAATATTAAGAGATTGCGTGGTTTTCTGGGTCTAACATGGTATTATCGCAATTTTTTTTCAGAATTATGGAAAAATTGCCACACCTCTCACCGCTCTCCTTAAAAAGAAATCTTTCACTTGGATTATAGAAACTGATCAATCCTTCCATGCCTTGAAATAAGCTATGTGTATGACTCCTATCTTGGCACTTCTCAACTTCACAAAGACTTTAGTCCTAGAATGTGATGCTTTTGGGAAAGGAATTGGGGCAGTCCTTATGCAAGATGACAGGCCTTTGGCTTTCACTAGCAAACAAATATTGGAGAGAGATTTTGTCCAATAAATCTATGAAAATGAAATATTGTCTATTTTTCATTTCATGGATCTATGGTGTCCTTATCTCTTGCAACAAGACTTCCAAATTAAAACCCATCATCACAGACTAAAGTATTTTATGGAACAACAAATTTCACCCCTGGAGAAATAAAAATGGGTGACCAAGCTATTAGGATATGATTATGAGATCATTTACAAGAAGGGAAAATAAAATGTGGTTGCTAATGCTCTTTCCAGAAAGTATGAAGAAGAAGGGTCCCTCTTTTCCCTCTCCTTCATTACAGTAAATTGGCTCCAAGTTGTTCGATAGGAATGGCTGCAAGACCGAAAACTTTCTTACCTGATCCAACAATTGCAACACCATCTTGAAGATTCTACATGGTACTCTTGGGAAAATGAAGAGATTCACTACAAAGGTTGTTTGTATTTAAGAAAATAGTTTCAACTTAAATCCACAATGCTTTCTGAGCTTCATGCTTCACCCACAACTGGGCATTCAGGGTTTACCATAAACCTATGAACAGGTCAAGCGTTAATTTTTATGGGATGGTATGAAACAAGATGTCCAAATCATTTTGGCTGAATGTGATACTTGTCAATGCAATAAGGGAGAAATAGTCAAAGCTCTAGGAACACTCCAACCGCTTCTGATTCCCCTTGCTATTTGGAGGTATATATCTATGGATTTCATTGTTGGCCTCCCTAAATCCTGTAATAAGTCAGTCATCATAGTGGTAGTCAATCATCTTTCCAAATATGTTCATTTTTGTGCTCTTCAACAACCTTTCACCACATCCATAGTGGGCCAAATATTTATGGATAATATATTCAAACTTCATGGTATGCCTCATTCTATTGTCTCTAATAGAGATCCAACTTTCACTAGCAATTTTTGGCAGGAATTGTTCAGGATACAAGAAACCCAATTGCATCTCAACACCACCTATCAATCCCAGATTGATGGCCAAACTGAAGTTTTGAAAAAATGTTTGGAAACATATTTGCGGTGTTTTTCATCTAACTGACAAACTCAATGGGCCCAGTGGTTACACCTAGATGAATGGTGGTACAACAAATCTTACCATACTACTACTCGCATGACTCCTTTTGAAGCAGTATATGGATAAAATCCATTGTCGGTTATCTCATACATTATAGGTGTCTCTAAGGTTTAGGAGGTTGACAACAATATTACAGTCTGAGAGACCATTCTCCATACCCTCAAAGAAAATTTGGTCATGGCTCAAAATCACATAAAGCAACAAGCAGATCAAGGTCATTATGAACATCAATTTGTTGAAGGTGACTAGGTGTTTCTTCATCTGCAACCTTATAAGAAAAATTCTCTCGAAGATGAACACTATTAGAAACTTTCTCCCAAATTTTATGGTCCTTATACAATTCTAAAGAGAGTGGGACCTATGGCCTACCAGTTATCTCTGCCCCGTCATTCTAAGATCCATCCTATTTTTCATGTCTCATGCTTAAAGAAAGTGAATAGAGATAAGTGCCAAATTCAAACCAATCTCCCTAAGTTGGATGAAGAAGGTTCCATTTGGTTGCAACCAAAAGCAATCTTGGACCAGCGAGAGTATCGTCTCTGTCAATGCACCATCAAGGAAGTGTTACTTCAGTGGGAAGATACAATTCTAGAAGATGCCACCTATGAGCTTGCCACCATTCTGCAACAGTTTTCTCATCACAAGTATCGAGGACAAGGTTGTTCTTGAAGGGGGAGGGAATGTTAGGGACCTAACCTCCCTAACCCCTCACATAGGTAGAATAATATATTTTCCATGTAATAAAGGACAACATTAGTTAATAAGGCGTATTTAATAATGTCGACAAGTCTAATGTAAGAAGACTTAATAAAATCTTTTGCTTCTAGAAATATCTTAATCTAGAATGTTCTTTAGAAGATAGAATTAGTATAAATAAGAGCAGGAGGTACGAGAAAGCCTTGTCTTGAGAATTATTGTAATAGAGTATTTCTTTGCTGGAGGTTTCCCCCTCAAAGAGGCAAGTGGACATTGCTTTCTATCAATGAATATATCATCTTTGGTGTTTTGTTTCTCTACATTTTGTTGATCTGTTGGTATTTTCTGCTATTTATAATAGATATGGTACATAACAAAGTTCCTCTCAAAAAAACATCCAATTTCATTTTTTTTTGTCCAAATCAAATTCTGGAAAGTGAAGATATCATTGGTTTAAAATCAACTATTTTAGGGTTTACCAGTGACAACCACACAGATTGTAAAAAAAATATCTTTTGAAAGGGTACTCATATTGACACCAAACCAATGGAATTGGAAACAAGATTTTGGAGGATTTGATTTGATATATCTATGATATACATTTGATTCATATTGAACATGCTACATCCCTTACAATTTTCCACCCTAGCTCTCATACTTGCAGTGGCTTATGGCATTTTAAAGGGACAATTTGGCCCCCCTCATTGAGGAATATCCAATGATATATGAAGATTATATGGAAAATGCAAACTATGTGCAAGAATCCCCTCTTATAAGTTTTATTGAAGATTCTATGGATTATGAAGATCATACTATGTTGGACACACCAAACACACTGAGAGGGGGGGGTGAATCAGTGTAGGTCTCTTTTTTAACTTTCCCTCACAAAACTCCTTAGTTAGCAGTCACCATTTAATCATCACTTATTACTATCATTTATAACCAATTAAATGTGAACATATATCATCAATAAGTCATCACCACAAGGAACACAAAGAACACAAGATGTATGTACAATTTCCTTTTTATTACGGACTACAATCCTTGGGTTATCAACAACAACTGAATAGAGTTACAACTCCACAAGACCACCAGCTCTACAATGCAAGAATCAACTTACACAACTCAACACCAACTGAGAAGAGGAATCAATCCTCAACAGATACCAATCTATCAATAGGTACGTGACGTGTCAGTAGTGCAACACGTGTATGTATGCACCCTAACAGTAGTAAAAATTGTGTATGTATGCGACCTGTCTGTAATACAGCCTACGTGTTCCTTATGAACAATTAGGGTTTTCTCTCCATGAAAAACTCAGATCCTCTGCAGCCTTCAGTCACATCCACTTCTGTCTTTCACTATCCAATCTGAACCATAACCAATCACAACACATTTATGCTCTCCAACAACTTACTCATGCTCCTCAACCATACAATATGAATGCTACTTAATCATGTATAAGCAACCAATATACTATGACAATCATAACAGTATTGAACCATAAGAGTGCTACTCACTCAGAGTTTCTATGGCAGATCTGAGCCCATAGAATGCATATTTGTAACTTGCTTCAACCTTCAAGAGCTTGGCACCAGCCTACATCAAGTCTTCATGACTTCCATCAAAATGTACACTCTCTGCCTTCCTTCAACCCTCACTGTAGCCCGTTTTTGTACACGCTCTAGCCCACTGTTGCTCACGTACTCCTTCAGAAACTAGGGTTTCTGAACTTTGAAAATTTTGCCTTCATGATATCATACTTATTGAAACTTTTATGCGTCCATGAGATCCTCCAGTCAATCTCTCTCTCAGAATAGATCTTCAAGATATGCTCAAGAGATGTCTTTACAAGAGACCCCTTGCCTCTTATTTATACTCTCCAATTAGCTTCCTTAGAAGCATCTTCTTGACCACTTTGTCCACATAGTCACCTATGTCCAACATTTCCCAATTCGCCACTTGTCCATATATCCAATAGCCACTTGACCACTTTCCATAATTAGAAAGTTCTCCATTTAATTTATTATTTAAATAATCCTCTTTGACTTTATCACTTCAGTTCATTATTTAAATAATTTCTTCTTTGTAATCACTTTGATTTCTTTGAACTTTTGGGGCTTCTAGCCATCATATGAGGGTCCTCCAACTTCGTAAGGACATAAATCTCAAACCATGAGGAGTTATATGACGTTCCACATACCACTGGAAATGGCATGACAAGCACTATACATCTAGGATAGTTTGATTGACAAATTCACTGATATTCATCTCATTATTCCACAATTAAGCATGGTTTTTCTAACCATACTTCTTGGATAACTCAACTGCAAAGCATATTCCCATGAGGGATTTCACCATAAGGGGACCACTTTGGAGTTCATCCATTTTTACTCCTTATAAACCATGATAAGACAATAATGAGTCATCTTTACATCAATCCAACTATGCATCATATATCAATGAAACCACATCGATCCAACTTCATCTATGCATCACATATCAATGACAACTCATTGATCCATATTAATCTATGCATGACATCATATGAGTATGACTCCACTTGGCATAAATCCATTGACATCAAGGACAATACATGATCCATAAATATACTATGACAAGACATTGTTCCTTTGACATCAATCCTTTGGCATCAATGACAACATGATCCAACATACTAAACAATGGGTCCTCAAAGTATAATACATTCCACACTATGAAGAAGTTTGTATAGTGTGACTTCACATAGAGCACTGAGTACAAAAACTACAAAAAGCCTATGAAGAAATCCAAATATTGAAACTTTGGAGACATATTGAAGAGAAGTATACAAGGGTGATATATAGGTGGTGTGATTTAGAGGAGGATTGTAAGGAATGGTCTAGGGATAGTTGTCATTTCTAGGATGACAACTACTTTCACCTTTTACTTGATGATTCTACTTCACCTTATGTAGAGAGCACACGGGGTCTCCGCTCAATCAACCTATAACATAGTGCCTGTGTTCGTGGGGTGATAAAGAATACATCTAATTTAACTAGATATTGATAAATACATCCCAAAATCCTCTTTTTGACCCCCCCCTCCCAATACATATTCCTAATAAAAATAACCCCTATTTTTACTCTATATCCATTTTTTTTACCAAATACCCCTTTTTATAGACCCCAATACTTGTAAACCCCTCGTACCCAACTTCCTCCCCCACAATACCTACAATATATTGACTCTATTTTTCACAATTTAAAAACCCCCTTTATGAATGAACATGATAAGATATTCGTTAACAAGGTGAAGCCCCCATGAGAGAGCATCATTAAAGGAAATCAATAACCAATTGTGACTACTAATTTTTGGCATGTTTATTCTTCAATAATCATATACCTTCCAGATCCACATTCGACCTTTTGTAGTTATGTGTATTGTTTTTTAGATACCAATGGATCAATGTGATTGTGGTAGATATTTGAAGCACCAACCTCAACAAGGTATTGATCTCATATAACTTCAATTTCGAGTCAACATCAACACTTGGACATGGGACCCATGTTTATGGATGAGCTCCTTTGATTAGTTCAATATTGCAAGTAGTACTTGCACATGGGACATTGGATACTTCAACATTACGGTCAACACTCAGACATGAGACCCAGTTTTATGGTGGATCTTCTTGGACCAATTTAGCATGATGGGTAGCACTTGAACATAGGACCCTGATTCCCCAACTTACTTCAACATTGTAGTCAACACTCATTTGCGGAACCCTAGGTTATGGTTGTTTCTCCTTACAATGAGTGTTGCAGGTAATGATTTTCTAAGGGGCGTGGAGTGTAGGGATCCTCCCCATGGGTGTAATGGGGTCCAAAGGGATCATTAGAGTAATAATAGTGAAGTTTATTGTAATTAGAGTTTATCTCATTAAGAAGTCACCCAACTTTAACAGGCAAGTGAATAAGAGTGTATTCCTTCCACAAAAGGATCAATTGTAAGGTGTTTCCTTACTTTAAGGGTTTTGATATTAATAAAGAGTGGAACATTTATCATATCTCTTTTCTGATTCAATTTCTCGGGTTAAGGATCAAAACAAACACATTGCCTTTCAATGGAGACACTGTTTTAATCATAGACATGTGGAAAACTCAAGTCTAAAGGAAAAGTTTTCATAGCTTACCAAAGGGAGAAACAAGGACCTTATTAATGTAAAGATTCAATGATGGACCACCATTGTGTTACCAAGCATGACCATAGAAAAACCACACCTAAAACACTGACAAATGCTATTGTTCCATCTCTAAAGATTAAAATACAAAGATTGAAAAAGACAAATGTATAATATGTAAATTCTCTTTTGATTTATATAATTAATTAAATATTCATTTTTAAAAAGGAGTGTCATAATTTTCCAAGTTTTTGAATCAAAATGATCGATATCGTGTAAGATGCATGTAACTTAACTCTATTTCATCTATAGTTTTATTTTTTTCCAATTATAAGATAAAAATAATATTTAATAAATTAACAATGTTGTTACTTATGAAATGCACACTCTCTTACTCAACTCCCCTTCTCACCCTCACCCTCAATATGTATTTTGCAATGTATTTTTCTTGTGTATACAAACAACTAGATCATGATTTGGAATGTATGAATTGTGCATTTATTTTCTCTTTTTCTTTATATTCTATTTGGAATGGAGAATTAAAACTTTTGTTGGAGAAATATAGCCACTCACTCATTTGTGTATTAGACATTCTAAGGGAGGACCCTAGTACATTGCCAATCTTTCATAGATTTTCCTCTTCTTCCTTAGTTTTCCAGATAAAAGATGATAGTAATCGCTAGCTGAAATATTGGATAATAATCCCAAGGGACTCAATGAGATTTGATCTCGAAACTTACATGAACATTCAAAAAAGATAATTTACCTATCAAATTAACCCTCAAACTAATAAAATTATAATTATAACTTAAATATTAAATTAAAATATCCTTAAAGTTAAAACGATATACTTATGGAGTTACATTAATATATAATGAAATTACAAGAAAAAAAAAAGCGATATTATATTACATAAAAAAAATAACGAGGCTCTATCCATAGAGTTTGACGAAAGAGTAGTTCATATATATGACTTCATCTTATGCTTTGCTTTTCCTAATTTACTTGGGACATGATTATGTACACCAATATATGTTGTAACAGAATAATGAACTATGTCTATAGAGATTGGTGATGAATGAGTAGTTCATATATGTGAATTCATCTTATGCAATTCTTTTACCTAATTTATTTGGGACAAGATCATGTGCAACTACATATGTTGAAGGAATATAGGTAGCTTGTTCTTTAAATCATTTGAAATAATAAAAGTTTAATTAATAATTTTCATAAAAACACTAAATATAGTCGATATATGGGACTTCATTTTATGTTTTTTTTCTTAATTTAGTAGGACAAGATCATATGCACCAACATTTATTAAAGGAAGATAAGAAGAAAATGTATAATATGGATTTGAATATAATACATTTCAACAAACATATTATAATATAAATATGCATACATGGAGAAGAATGCTACTTCTAAATTTTTTCCACCAATTTATAATAATTTCAATTATTTTAGAGTTTTCCTTGTACCACAAAATGTATGTATTGATCTTTTAGATCTAATGAAATTATTATTATTATTTTTCATTTTACTTGAAACAATATCTAATTAAATTTAAAAGAAAATGTAGTTTGTGCTAGTTTTAATTTTTCTTGTTTTACTTATTCATTTAAGTATGCTATGCTATTTTTTTCGTTTTCTATATCTAAGGGTTTAATGAGAAAAAACTAATATTTGATGTATCATAGAAGCCAACTTTTTATATGAAAATTAATTTTTCAAGGTTCTTTTTGTTAGAATATAACAGATGTGTTCGTTTAACCATATACAATATCACTATTTTCACCCAACTATAGGTCGAAGCCACCCCTGAGCACCTTAACCTTGACAGAGAATCATTCCGAAAGCAAACCCTAGGCTAGATAGCCAAACAAGATAGCGCACCTCTCTCCAAGGATAAAACACCAAACAAGAGTAATGAGAGCCAATTAGAGAGTCCAAACCATAACCAAGAGAGAGTCCAAGCCAAAACCGAAATCTGCTAGCTGCAACGATAGATCTCCTCCAAACTTGCACACAAAATGGCCAAATGTAGTGCGCACAAGTGCTGCTACTACAATTATGAGAATGCCTTCCAGAATGAAGACTGGCCTCCTATATTTATACTAAAATTAGCAAACTGCCTGAGCCGACTTCTCATTCTGGGTGCCTAATTACTTAGTATATAATATTTCCTTTAACCGACTTCTTCTCTTGGAGGCTAAGAACCTAATACAAATTATCCTCTTGAGCGGACTTGTCTTCTAGGGTTATTAGCCAACTAATTAGGGTTTCTTCTTGCTTCCTGAAATATTCTATTCTCGTCAGGTTTACATGTGGAGGTAAATGCCTCCCGCAACTACCATAATATCAAAAATCCCTCCTAGCTAGGGAGGTATTTTAAGGTAATGGTCTTGAGCACAAACATACCATTCACCCAGTAGCATCAACATAGTCATATAGACTATCTTATGACTAGATCATGAGTACCATCATTACTATCATTGTCATCAACTGCATCATCTCTCGAAACCATACTCCATCTGAGTAATCAGACATGGTGTTGGATAAGTCACTCACTCCACAGAGTGACACAAGAGCCTTTCTTCTAATCCGGACATATGTCCTAGAAGAATAAGTGTCCTAAACCATTTTCCGTCTCGGATATCTCTGTCCATCTAGTTGATAATAATTTCCAACACCACTGATAGTATTCAAGGCAATCAGAACAATGTCATTCAATAGAACACAAATGTGTCTATCCATAGTAGTACACAACAACAATCCAATGGTACATTGCCACACCAAGTAGCACACATATATTTGATCAGTGACATATAGTCACAATTAGTGGAACACATCTACTGTCTGAAGACATATAGTCTTCATAACAATCATATCATCTGATATCAACATGCATAGAAAAACATTATTATGATATAAATTGAATCATCTGGGCCATTCTTCCACTCACATCTGTGAGATCTGGAAGAGCATTCGCGCTCAGAAAGTAAAGCATCAATGATGAGCTATCTGGACTATTATTCTCAATCAATAGCTATCTTGATTTCTGAGCCTGACCATTCACCTATCTGGGCCATTCCTCCGGCACTAAACAAAGTGAAACCTAGAGAGAATGAGTCTTCCCTAGGGAATGCCTATCCCTGATTGTTGAACCTGGACCATTCACCTATCTGGGCCATTCCTCAGACACTAAGCAAAGTGAAACCTGGAGAGAATGAATATGCCCTAGGGAATGATTGTCCTGCACCAACCTCCAAAATGGACCATTCTTCAAAACTTCTCACAACTACGAGCTTCGAAAAAATGAATGTTTGACGAGGCAGACTAGTCTTCTTGACCACTACTGAGAGTGACCGTCAAGAAGAGAGACCATCCTAGATCATTCCCTATGTTAAACACAAGGGGAATGGTTGTATATGGTACATCAACAATCCATCGAACCATTTTCATTACGAAAATGACCGTTCGATCTGGACCATTTTCCAAACTGGAAAATGCTTGTCCGTCATAAATCTCAAACCACTTTCTGAACTGGAAAGGAACTGCTCATCCTGGACCATTTTTCGAACTTGAAAAATGACTGTCCATAAATCAATAACACATCAGTGCTCCCTCCTAACCCAGGAGTCATCTCTTCCTTTTTCAAAAAGGAATTCATCTCCACAAGATCCATCTTGAGTATACAAACTCTTTCATCTTCGACAGAGGCTTTACCAAAATGTCTACTCATCTATGGAGATATATATTGGAGAACCACTTTCTCTTTTCTAGACTTCATCACAGAGAGTGTAATGCTTGATCTCGATGTACTTCGGTCTTTCTAGAACACTGGTATTCTCTGAAGGCTTCATATAGCTCTGATCAATATAGTATATCATTGTTGGATTCGTCTTTTGTTTCCTACTAGCTCATAGCATCATGGCAAGGGTCAGACTGGAACATATTCAAGTGGTACTTCTTCTACCATCATGATAGTTTGTCATGGATTATAAATCCATCATCCTGACCTTCTGAGTAACCATTCTAATACAATATCTCTGTTGTAGAAAAAATTTCACCACGCTTTTGTTATGCATTGGAGGTTCTTTACCAAGTTGTCTTCATTTGCATACAAGGGTTTCTTTCTGGTATACTTTAAAGCCTTGAGATTGCTCTTCATACACTCTTTGTTCAATTATTATGGAGAATAGTCTTTGCATTCATCTGTTGTAAACTCCAACCCATGGATGATATAATGGTTCATGTAGAGGTATGTCTAGTTTACTAGAACAAACAATCATCATAGTCTTCTCCCTCCATCTAGGAGAACCTCTAGTTCTAGATCTCACAATGCTTTCATTCATAAGTCTTCCATACACTGTTCTTCATCAAAACTTTCAGTTCCTGTGCTTGATTGCATTTAGTGATTTCATATCAGGCTGGTAGTCTTGTGATTCTCGATACAATGACTAGTTGTTTTGGCTTTTCCTTCTCTCTTGGAATCTTCATGTTCTTCCTCATGTTTTTCTTTAGCTCTTAGGTCCATGGAGTTTTCTATAGATTACATTCCCTCAAGATTCCAACTTTTTTCTCTCATCATAGGATCATGGATGTAGATGGACAACCAGGGATACTTTAAGGCTTCTTTTCGAAGAAGACTTCTTCTAAATTCAAACTGAACACGTGTTGCTCTTCATGGTTGCTACCATTGATGGGAACATGGATATATACTTCATCATCTTTAGTGGATCATATTATTTAGGATTATCTCCCTCCTAATTCTTTCTTCATGCATGAGTGCATGCTCATCTTTTGGAATTCTGTAATCAGCTCCCTCCAACTAAGAGAGCCCATGCTTCCGTCTACATCCTTATTGCCTTATGCAAAGTTTCACAAGTCTTTTTCCAATTTCCTCTTGATTGTTGACTTCTTTCTGTATTTTACTTCTTCTAGGTTTCTTCAAGATTGATTCTGATTTCGGCTTATCTTGCAGTTGTTACTTATGTAATAACTTCCACATGAATTGTTACCGGAGTTTGTTGATGTACTTCATCCCTTCATGTGTATTGCCTGACTTGTAGTCATTGTGATAACAATCCTTATCTTGTTGTTTTTCCATAGGTATAGTTTCTCTTTGAACACATTATTTTCTAAGAAATATATATGCAAAACATGGTATATACAAGAACTATGAAGAGTATTGTTACCTTGTCTTAGAAGAAGAAGTCTGTTATATCCTGCTTGGTCTTCTTTGAGGGTTTCCTTTCTTCGACAACTAATCCTTCATGTGTCTCCTTCCTTTTCTTTAGCTCGGGACAATGATTCTTGTAGTGACCATATTTTCGACAGTGGAAGCATTGTATTTCTGACATATCTTTCTCTTGATTTGGCTTCTTCCTTGAGCCAAACTTCCTTTTGTTCCTGAAATTATTGAATCTTGCTTTGAAGGATTGATCATTGTATTTCTTTTGAGGTTTCTCTTTTGCACTAATCCTTGATTCTTCTTGTGCACAACAAGTCCAAAGTTCTTCAAATGTAGGATACTCGTTCCTTTTGTTCATGCTTGCAGCAAATGCATCCCATGTCTTGGGAAGACCATTCAGTACTATATTTACCAGTTCCTTCTTTGAAATGATTTCTTCAATAGCTTGTAGTTGATCTATTAACTGAGAGATTCTCACAAAGTATGATGTTATGTTGTCATCATCATTCATATTCATGTCACGTAGCTCATTCTTCAAACTCATTACTTATCCAATGTTTCTGATTGAGAAGAGGTTTGTTAGGGCATCGTACATCTTCTTAGACAAATCAAGATGGGAGATGTAGAGTATCAGGTGATATTTTATAGAATCCACTATGATACTCATGGAATTGATGTCATTGTCTTTGAACTTCTCCATAACTGAAACGTTCTGCGGTTCCTTCTCTTTTCCTTCTTCAAACTCTTGTTCCTCGATCTTTCCTTTCATGATATCCAACACTTTATTCTTGGCAAGGATGAGGTCAATCCTTGTCTTCCACGCTCTGAAGTTAGAAGCCCCATCTAACTTGTTTTCTGACTTCATAGAGTAAGTCATGGTTGCCTTGATTTGGTCAACCCTAGATTTGACCAAAAACTCAAACTTGACATCTTAGCTTGCTAAGAGTACCTGGAGATGTGCTAGACTAGGGCGCACTAGTCTATCCGAAAATTAGGTCAATCCCTTCACTTAAGGTGGCTCAACGAGAGGATTAGGGTTTCTGCAACTGCACCTGCTAGTAACCCTAGCGACAGTGCTTTGGTGACTTCTCCTGCTAGAAACCCTAGCGACAGTTCTTCAATGATCTTAGTGTTCTTATGGCTATGCTCCCTTCCAGTGGTTAGACTGAATGAAGGAGGTGTGGGCCCATAACCTGTTAGAATATAATGGATGTTCTCGTTTAACCATAGACAATATCACTATTGTCACCCAACCATAGGCCGAAGCCACCCCCGAGCACCTTAACTTTGGCAGAGAATCATTCCGGAAGCAAGCCCTAGGCTAGATAGCCAAACAAGATAGTGCACCTCTCTCCAAGGATAACACACCAAACAAGAGTAACGAGAGCTGATCAGAGAGTCCAAACCATAACCAAGACAGATTCCAAGACAAAACCGAAATCTGCTAGCTGCAACGACAGATCTCCTCCAAACTTGCACACAAACTGGCCAACTGCAGTGCACACAAGTGTTGCTTCTGCAGTTATGAGAATGCCTTCTAGAATGAAGACTAGCCTCCTATATTTATACTAAAACTAGCAAACTGTCTGGGCCGACTTGTCATTCTGGGTGCCTAATTACTTAATATATAATATTTCCTTTAGCTGACTTATTCTCTTGGAGGCTAAGAACCTAATACAAATTATCCTCTTGAGCGGACTTGACTTCTAGGGTTATTAGCCAACTAATTAGGGTTTCTTCTTGCTTCCCAAAATACTCTATTCTCGTCAGGTTTACATGTGAAGGTAAATACCTCCCACAGCTACCATAATATCAACACTTTTAAATTCCCTTTTAATCGCCTAAATAAGAGGTATAAACAGACATGAATTAAAAAATATAAATTATATAACGTATCAACTCAAAAAATAGTCATTTTCATATTATTTTATTTTTACATAAACAACGTTATATTTAGAGATATGTTGATAGGGACAAAATTCCCTTTGTCAACAACATAGTTTTTGAGTGAAAGCTCACTATTATGGCTTTCCTTTGTGAGTCTATGAAACTCAATGTAAAATGCAAAATGTAGAGTGTAAAATGCCAATGGAAATGCAAGTGTATGAGCTAATTTCATATGAATGAAAATGACATGAAGCTAAAAAAAATATAATTTGTTCCATTGTAAACTTCTTCTAACCTATTGCATTGTATTTATTTTAGGATTTCATGTCATTTTTATTCCTATATTTTACATTTTAGATTTAATCTCATAAACCCACAATAGTAGTGGGGCCATAGTTTCACAGGTTAGCCATACCAAATAGTGAAAGTTCTAATTGAAGCCTTATACTAATAAATCTATGTTGTTGCAAAAAAAATAATTTTAACCCTGTCAACAAATTGTCCCTAAAAAAAAATGGATGACAGCCAACCCATGTGGAACCACTCTTTTAAAAATGTATTAATTTATTATCCTATCCATATCCCTACACATATTATTTTATTTTGATTCTTCCAAAACCATTAATCACAGCGAACCCATGTGGAACCACTCTTTTAAAAATGTATTAATTTATTATCCAATCCATATCCCTACACATATTATTTTATTTTGATTCTTCCAAAACCATTATAAGACATCCTTAAAAAAGACAGACCATTACATGACATTCTGAAAAAGGCAATTGATCTCTCATTAAAAATTAAATTATTTAATAGTGAGGAGGGAATCACTACATTATTACATGCTCATCAATGTCAGTGCTATTGTTAATTACTAAATATCTATCATGAAAATGTTGTATGCAGATTGTTTCCTCTCAAATTTGAAGGATGAATTCAAGCATGGTGTAACGCGTTACCACTTAAGTTCATTAACAGCTGGAAGCAATTTAGGGAAGTCTTCTTTGTTGCTCTTGATTATTATCAACTAGAGGAATTGTACTATAAACTAAGTAAACTTCGCAAAAAGAAACATGAGTCCATTGAGGACTAATCTATGATATTACTGCAATTTTCTTTCCGGTTTCGTGAGATTGACAGACCCTCCAACCTAGAATTGTTTGAGCGTTGCTTGGACTCTCTCAACCTTTCATCGAGAATAATATTTACCATTAGATTGTGAGGAAGACTGACAACAAGAATTTTTGCCCCCATGTATCTTCCCTTCACAGTCATACGAGACTCACTCAATGAATCTGTCATTAAGAGAGGGAGGATACCGAAAGGAAGGAGTATTACTACTTGATGAGATTGAAAACCTAAATGGTAGCAATCTGCAAACCAGTCTTAGGCCTGGACTATACCAAACATGCTACGTCAATGAAATGTATATCAGAGAAGGAACCTATCATTCGAATCGATAGTCAACTAGATGGCATGACCTCTAAGCATTTTTCTTGTGAAGAAACAACATAACTTATAAATATCCAAATCTCAGATGATTGACAAGTTGAGAATGTTGAGTTGAGATGCTTTCACAACCTCTTAAATCAAGAGAAAGGGAAATACCAAATGAGTTTTACAGATACTCTGGTAAAGGACATTGACAGGGTCTTGGATTCCCAAGATTCTGATACGTTGCCCACAGACTCGGTTGAAAAGGCTCATTTGAGAGGGAATTTGCAGATTCACCCACCATGTTTTCTACCTCGTCTTAATTACAAGAATACCCTACATGTTGAAGGTAAATCACTGAAGTTGGAGATGGTTCAGATTGATAATCCTTAATTACAAGAATACCCTACATGTTGAAGGTAAATCACTGAAGTTGGAGATGGTTCAGATTGATAATCAAGGGTAGTGATTAAAAGCCATGTGCTTAAACTAAATGAGATTCATAAGGCGGAACTTGTGTAATAGAAAAGAAAATGGTCAATAAGCCCCTGTCACAATCATATTTAGAAAATATAAAAGAAAGTGTCATGAATCTACCCACTGAAAACTATGATGATGCATCTCTATCAATCACTCCTGCACATGACAAAAAAATCTTCCCATATGTAGTGATAAAGCCTATTGATTACCTAGCCCATATAATCTGCAAGTTGATGTTCAAGAATAGCTAGAGGAAAAGATGGAAAGAAGTGATTCAGTGCCTAATCACAAAGTTTCTTTTTGAAGGACAATTCTAGAAAATATCACTACACTCACTTATAAGGATGACTCCTGGACTATGGAAGGCCTAATTCACAATCTGATTTTCAAAGGTACATAGTCTACACTCTTCGATGGGGATTGCCAAATGGTTTGCTAACAAACAAAACGTTAGAAAGAGACAAGCCCAGATTCCGCGTCACATGCAATGTTCAACAAATATGAAGATGCTTTCACCACAAAGGTAATTGTAAGAAATTGCGTGACAGAGCAACCAAGTGAAGGAGACAATGGGGTAAGCATTATGCTTTCGGATTCCATTCTTATTTTCGAAAATTATGATCATAAATTTTATAACACCATCGAATGTTGGATGGAGTCCTCACTTGCTCGATGGTTTCTATAAAATGGTAAACATTTGATACTTTCAGCTGTGGATCAATTTTCCTATGTACAAATTCTTTCGATCATTTACACAGCATACTAATTCTTTATACCTGGGCAATTAATTAATACTCTTGCTGGTATTGAGTTCCTTCGATGGCTACACTGGCTGTATGGCGATACATTATTTCGAATGAGCTAGTGTAGTTTATAGTAGAATTAGATTAATGGTTTCATTGTGTCTGCCATTTATTTATCTTTGTCAGTTATAGTTTTACATTCGAAATCAGTTATAGTTCCATTAGTGAACTGGTCCTTCAGATAAGCCTGTACATATTATTATTTACTGATTTCTTTCATCTGCTCAAACATTGATCAATTTGACATGGATTAAACCATGCCAAGCTTTTGTTTCAGTCACCGATCTAGCTTCAAAAATTTATGAACTTGAATCTGAGAATCGTAAAATGAAGCACGAGTTTAAGGATGGTAGGGAAGAAGTTGTTCATCTAATGAATCAACAGGTCACTGTTTGAAAGCTAAAGGGACACAATCGGAAATTAGAGCAATAGACGAAAGTGAAGGTGGAGAAAATGGAATGATTAGAGAGTGGGTTTCTGGATCTATGCTTCATGGGCCCAAACTTACAGTATACTATGAAAAATTTAAGGACCTTGCAGATCACTTAATTTCCGCTTTTACATCTAGTTCAACCTCCATTCCATTCTCGGATATGATTCTTCATGAACGATCTACACATTCAGCACCAGATGGGTTAAGAAGCACTTCAAAAGTCAGTTCTATACAACTGGAGTTTTAGTACTTTAGTATAATTCCCAGCGATCCAAAATATGGGAAAATGGCAATGAAAGTGCTTGAACACTTTGAGACTCTCCCAAAGCTAGAAGGATTACTACCAATTTATATCTGTCCACAATTTGGATAGTTTAGTGGAGAAAATATCAGACTGAGATCTTAAAGAAGGGTTTGGAAGAAAGGCACAATTTTAAAGAGGAACACAAAAGAGAAGTTTAGCCACAAGAAATAGATTGTGTCAATTATAGAGAGAAAATGACTTGATAAGTTGTCAGAAGCTATCTAGTTTGAGAGGAGATTAGTGAGAATGGAGTGTAAATGAAACATTGCTAAAGAATAGACTAGATATTCAGAACAGACGAGATAAGTTATCTCGAGAGGATGAGGTAGCAAATGTTCTCATTCAAACATTATAAGGACAATTCAAACATTATAAGGACAATTGCGTAGGAGGATTACAGTTTTGGCTGTAGTTAGTGGCCACTGGGCGAAAATGGTGAACTCCATTCTTTTTCATCTTACAAATCCTGCAACCACGGTATGAGTTAAACTCAAGGGAATGCAAGTGGAAATTTTTCTGAAACCTGAAGATTGACACGACTCATACTTGAGTGCAGATTTGTAGTTTAAGATAGAGATGCAACAAATATAATTATCTCATATTTGCAGGAAAGTTGATTTCATCGCAACAAGTGAGATTTTATTTGAGTTAAAGTCTGGACCATATGGTAGACCAGTTTTGCAAGACCTCTAGTGCTTAGAAAATTATTGACTTGTCTTCCAAAAATATTTTGGAAAGTGGTGTGTAGAAAAACACCTTTACACCGCAACCACATAGTTCAAAAGGAAGCGAGGTTATTCTGATACAGATGATGTTGTGACCGAAAATGTCATCTTGGAAAGCCATGGGGAAGTGATTGCTGCCAACTAGGACACAAAAGGGAAAGAAACGTTTAAACCTAGTGATGCTGTCTCTAACAAAGATGAATCAAGAACCGTTGTGATCTTGGAGGAAGCCCTAAAATTGAAGGCGAACGAGATTCAGCCTGAGATTGCAACCTCACAATTTCAATTGAAAGTGGCGATTAAGGGGTCTATCACCTTATTGCTGTATGGTTTTAGATGTGACCAACTTCAACAAGACCAACAAACAGAAATGGCCAATTAACATTTGTTCAATAGTCATTCTTGATGTTGAGAACTCAAGGATATTCAGTGACTCATCTTCTTTAAATTCTTCAAATGTTTCAAGTTTGAAGTGAAAATGCGGTTGTCCAGAATTCAAAGTATTAGAAAGATGACATTTGATGATGAAAATTCAGTATATGTTGGTGGCCTTCCATATGGTTTTAGTGAAGATTCCATCCCAAGGGCCTTTGAGATTTAGAACACTGGTTATTGCAATAAAGATTGAGTTTGGGGGTAAATTCTATTACTTTGTCACTTTTACTAATCCCGAAGCTGCAGTAATCTAGGTGGGTATTGGTGGCCACCCACCTATTCCAAGTGGCTCCTCTTGGTCATTTTTGTTCAACACGTTTTTCTGTACTTCTTTGTAATTGTGGGTTCTATACTTCTAGGGCCATCTAAAGCCCTACACATCCTCCAGGTGGATATTGGTGGCCGCTCGCCTAATCCAACTAGTTTATTTTGTATGTTTTCATGTTAGGACATCTTGCTGTACTTCCAGGGCCCTTTTGGGACCCTAAACATTTTTTTTTGGCTCGCCATAGTCAAACTGTAAACATAGTCAAATTTTGATAGCGAAATGTGTAGTTCTCTGAAAGACCTTTCTAACGGGCTATCACGTGCCTAAAACGAAGGTCGTATGCAAAAGTTACGACCCCAGGAAGTTGAGGTACCAACTTACCCATAGGGGCCCATATGACTTTTGGTGTTTCACCTTCTAGGGTTACGTTTTTGGATGTTTAGGGTTTTGACATTCATGAGTAATATCAAAAAGGCCTCTCGAGCCTCATTGTAATCATTCTGCTCAAACAGATGCGCGTAGCAGCCACATCTCTTCTTAGAGATAGCTACCACCATTCGAGTAAGTGTTTCAGTTCTGCAGTTTTACAGTTTCAACCTATTTCATTTATTTAATATAAGATATTGTTCACTGGATATATGTATTATTCTTCATATCTCTGTGTTTATTGTATTCAGTCTGTAATCAGTTTGTTTCGCTCCTAAATCCGGATCAGTGGTATCAGAGCAATCTGATTTTCATTTATTTTCTTTGTGCATGTCCTCGACAAGATCTGGGTACAAGAAGTTGGGACTCAAACCAATCGAGCCGTTGTAAGACCGGTCGCACCAAGCCCGACTACAACCCATGGGGGACGAAAAGAAAGATGATGGAGCATGCGATCCTATTAAAATGTTGCTCGAGGAAGCCCTCACGCGACAAAGGAACGAAATGATGGACAACTTTTCACAGATCCTTCGACGACTGCCTACAGGAGAAGCATCTTCATCAAGCGGTCATGCAACCCCCTTCAAGGTACATGTAAATTTTGATATTCCATTATTTGAAGGACTGATTGATGCAGATGTTGTAGATAAATGGTTGAATCTGCTCGAAGGGTATTTTTCGGTCCACAATTTTTTCGATAGGGAAAATATCACTTTTGCACTCCTCAAGGTCGTCCCCCATGTTAAGGACTGGTGGGATACTTACTCTGAGCAAAGGGCCATAGAAGAATCTGCAATATTTGTGGTGGCCCCTATTGGGTATATGTTATATTCTTTGCATGTGTGTGTGTGGGCGTTTTTTTCTATTTTTAGCGGATTTTGCTATTTTAGCGGTTTTCTAAATTAATCATGGATTAAGGGATTAGGGTTTTGGTACCTACGGAATACCTAAAAACATTGTATATATATTGTATGGTGAATGGTGAAATTCGATATAATGAATATAAGAAAGGTTTTCTCGATTGAGGGTTTCCAGTATAAATCTATGTGTACTATGTGAATGAGTCATTGATTAATTTATGTTTTGCTTAAGAATCTATATGCATTGCTTTACTTCACAGGTTTAAAACTTGCAGCCCCTACATGGGATTCCTTCTAAGACGTCATTAAAGAACAATAATACCATGTTGGAAGCTACGAGGACCAGTATACCAGATGGACCACCCTGCATCAAGAAAGGGACCAGATAGTACCAGATTTCATCAATATTTTCCATACCCTGTGCACCAAATTGGGTATCAAAGACTCTGAGTGTCATCTAGTACTCAAAAACTGCAACTATTTGCATAGATACATTCAAACAAAAATGAATTTTTTAGACATCGCCTCATTGGGCACAACTTATAGATACTTTGTCAAGATCGAGTAGAAATTTAAGCAGAAGAAGCAAGAGTTTGGATTTGCAAACTCCTCACAGCTGAAGCAGGGAAAAGGTGGCCCTAACCCACACAGCAAGGGACCGAGCTGAGATGGCCGCTCTCAAGACAACCAGTCCAAGATGCAACACCGGAAGGACAATGAGAAGACGAAGAAGGACACGAGAAAATGGTGTGAGTACCATAAAATCCCTTGGCACAACATTGAAGAATGTCGCTCCAAGAAGTCACTCATGGTCAAGCTGAAGGCTTCCGAATCGGAGGTCGATTCTGATTCTGAATCAAATCTTGAAGTAGGAAAGCAGATTATCGATGTTGAACTCAATGTCACTGTTGCTACCACCAAAATCCGGCCAAGCGAACCAAAAGAACCAAAGGCATGGGAACGCCTCTTTCACTCACAGATGTGGGTAGAGGGGGCTCCGCTTCATTTCATTGTCGATAGCGGGAGTAAGAAGAACCTGATTTCAGTAGAGGTCATCAAGCAGTTGGACCTGCCAATGACACCGCACCCGCAACCCTACACCATCGGCTAGCTTCGCCAAGGTAGAGATATCTGTGTCAGCCAACAGTGTTGTCTACCCTATGACATCAAGCCTTTAAAAGATGAGGTATTGTGTGATATTTCTCCCTTGAATTTTGAGATGTTCTTTTAGAACAACCATATTTGTGGAAGCGTCATGATGTGTATGAGTCTAAACCCCACCGTGTTATTATTACTTTGGGTAGACAATTGTACATGATACTAGAGGTAGCACTGCGTATTGATATTTCTTTAATATCTGCTAAGAAATGGAATAAGGTCATTTCATAGACTAGTAAGTTTGTTTTCTTTGTGATCTATGTTCATAATAAGCAGAAGGTCACCGCCACATACGTGGCCTTTACACATAACCTCTCTTTGCAGCAGAAGCAACTGGACGGGATCGTGGAAGAATACACAGACATATTCTCCTCACCCACCAGGGTACCGACGCACTGCCAAGTCAAGAATCCAATTGTTCTGATCCTCGGTGCACCTCTCCCTAATGGACCAGTCTATCGTCACTCACTGATGGAAAATGAAGAAATCAGGCGTCAGATCCAAGAGCTTCTTCAAAAGAGGAACATCAGACCCAATTCCTCCCCTTGTAAAATCTCGATTGTACTCATGCAGAAAAAGGACGAGACTTGGCATCTCTACATTGATTACAAAGCCTTAAACAAAATCACAGTCAGGAACCAGTACCCAATTCCCAGGATTGATGACCTTCTTGACCAACTCAAGGGGGGGGAAATTCTTCAGCAAGATTGACCTAAAGTCTGGCTACCACTAGGTTCCCATGAGACCAACTTATGTATGGAAGACAACCTTCAAATCTAAATAAGGTCTCTTCGAATGGTTGGTCATGCCCTTTGGATCAACAAAAGCACCAACCACTTTTATGAGGTTGATGGATGATGTATTGTGATCCTTCACCAACTCCTTTGTGGTAGTATATTTGGATGACATTCTCATCTTCAACAGAACTTGGGAGGAACACATGCAACATATTCAACAGGTTTTGAGCACTCTACGGCAACAAAAGTTATATCCCAACTTGGAAAAAATCTCTTTTGGCATGAACAAGGTCCAATACTTGGGCTAGATTGTTAATGAGCATGGGGTACATGTTGATCYAGCTAAGATCCAATTCATCCCTGACTGGCCAGCCCCGACCACATTAACTGAGCTCTAGAGATTCTTGGGACTGACCAACTTCTATCGACGGTTCGTGTTGGGATTCTCCCATATTGCATGGRCCCTTAGCCAGGTGACCAAGGGCGGTGGTAGGGMAAAGTTCATGTGGGGGAAGGAACAACAATGAGTATTCAATGATCTGAAGCATTKCTTGTGATCAACTCTAGTACTCTCCTTTCCCGATTTGCAACAATCGTTCGAGATTGAGACTGATGCATCTAACTATGTTGTAGGCACAGTTCTCACTCAACACAACCATCCGATGGCATACCATAGTGAGACAATCTCAAATACTGTCTGGAAATACCCCACCTATGACAAGGAAATGTATTCCATTATACAAGCCTGTCGTCAATGGAAACATTACATTATGGGAAAGGAKACGATTATCCACACTGATCACAAGTCTCTGCAACTCATACAAACACAGGGGAAATTGCAGAACAAACACCATCAGAAGTGGTCCACCTAMCTGCAACAATTCCATATCAACATCAAGTATAAGATATGGATTTCAAATCGTGTCGCTGACTATCTCAGTCGACCTCATGTGGCTGCACTCACCACTGTACTCCATTCCTGTGGACATGAGGCATCTGAGTGGCTCCAACTTTATCAGCAAGATTTGGACTTCTCCACCACCTATCAATTATTGGGTACAGATGCAACTGTCAATGATTTTCACATCCCGAACAAACTATTATGCCATCTAGGCCATCTCTGTTTTCCTACAAGTGAGCATGCAAAGTTGATCTGGGAAGCTCACTCAAGTCGGATGGTGGGACATTTTGGATTGGAGAAAACAATGGTCATTCTTCAGAAACATTTTTATTGGCCAAAACTTTGACAGGACGTTGACAAGTATATCAGATATTGCATTTCCTGTGCCATTGTCAAGCCAAACATCAAGAAGCAAGGCTTATACACCCCTCTTCCTACTCCTGAGAAGCCTTGGGAATCCATCTCAATGGATTACATGTCTAGCCTTCCATCCACCAAGAAAGGAAATCACTGCATATTTGTGGTCGTTGATCGGTTTTCAAAGATGGCCATCCTCACAACATGCAAGAAGAATATCACAGCGGAAGATATTGCCAAGATCTGGTTTTTCTAGGAAGCTCTTAATTTTCCGTGTTGTTTCTTTTAGATACTCCTCCTCCGAAATGAATTCGAAGTATTTGATAAAAAAATTATTTAATGTTAGACCAGTTGAGTGTATGGTCACATGCTTCTTTGATTTTGTACAATTTATTTAGTATTTCGTCTAGTGTGGTTGGAAACATGTGTGGACATACCCTTGCATCTCTATATCCTATTCTACGCCATTCATTCTCAAAGTGGTGTATATGCTCGACTGGGTCATACCCAACCTTGAAAATAGGGATGTCAGCTGCTTTGGATAATTTCTTTTCTCCAAAGAATTCTACAAAGTAAGTTGATAAAGTTGTCCACACTTGCAGTCTCGAGGAATGTGTTTCCCACCACCTTGCAGCTTGGCTTGTAAAGGTTTCTACCAAGCTTTGACTTCTTCCTTATTATTTGATAGATTTAGAAACTTCCTTGACATGTGTCAACAAAACATTTCATTCGTTGTAATGTAGCAGACTTTTCACCGTGTTGTTGGTCGAAATAAGTGTAAGATTTTGACAAAGTATATTTTCATAAACTATAGGTACTAGAATTAAATATCATGTTCTAGAACATTTAATTGGGATGGCTTCAATGGTCCAACAATATTTTGAGTGTGCCTCATAATTTTTAATCTACCAATTGTATAGAGCCGAGTCAGAGTTGTGTTCGACTGACAGGGGAGATTCTACTGAGATTTCGCCTTGTGCATTTGGTTCGACGTAATCTCTTTGTTCATTGATTATTTGGTAGAAACATCGCACTTCATGATTCATCCAATAACTCACTCCAGGGTTTCCCTTCATTAGGATCCAAAGGAATTATTATTTTTCTTCCATTCCCTTTTAACTTGATTCTATCTTTTTCATGGAAGATATTTTCTTTCATTTTTCGTCCCCATGGTCGATTGACAAGTGTTGCATATGTTGGAATTCCCTCGACTAAGTCGATTACTTCAAATTTGACTCATGTCAGTATACCCATAATATGAGTTTAAATGTTTCAAAGTAAACCAATAGGCTCTATTAATATTTGATCTACTAGCTTTAGGTAATTTAGTGTTGGTTCTAATGAAGGGCAACCCAGCTATATTTTGAGGTAGGATATTTACATGTAATCCAAAGTCGACGACTTCTTGGGTAATCAACACCCCATGAATTTCCAAGTCGACCCGTGGGTCATAATATTTATTCTTATAGGAGAGTTGTTTGACGTCCTTAGATGGTATTTGACCTTATTTATACTCTCTTAGTATATTAAGAAGATCTAGCAATCGACCGACTGAATGATTTTCTTTTAAGAGCTGTAAGAATTCTTGTACGATATCTTTGTTTTGTCTTTCTTTGTTTGGTGGGTCTTGGTTAGAATTTATGAATAATTTAAGTGCTTCTGTCATAATATGTTCTTCATTATCTAGATTTGGAAACTAACTAGACTTTCCTATTTTTCGATCATGTAAGGGGATATTATCCCATCCTACACCTAATCTAGTGAAGACATGTAAGTTATTTGAATTTAACACTTCTTCTTTTGAGACTGCATGTAGGAGGTGACATTATTTTTGGTCATGATATTATCATGTTCCATTGGATAGTCTTCCAGTGATTGATCGCCAACGCCACAATTGTTACAAAATTTCAAGTCAACCCAATCTTTTATTGGGTAGTTGGGGCTAATGTGGTCATCTTTCCAACAATTGTAATAGTAAGGTCAACCTCGACCCCGAGCTTAGAATCTGGTTCGACCTTGGCCACCTCAAACCTAACTTTGGAATCTGGTTCGAACTCTGCCACCTTGACCACGACCTCGACCATAATAATCAATTCTTCTCTCGTAGTTGTTATTATGATCGATTTCTTCGGTGTGATAAAATGTATTTACATTTATATTTCGTTCATTTAGATGACACTCAAATGTATTGTGTCTGTGCATTTCACAGATATGGAACCACTTGGTAGTTTTCAAGTTGTGCGGGAAATATTGTACATTATGGTCGATCAAAGTTTCACATATGTTACAATATGTTTCTGCTTGCACTCATCGAGCATCCCTTGCTCCAGTTACTTGATCGTTAAGACTGCAAGTATCTTTTGTATGACCATATTCACAGCATGTTCTACACCACACTTCACTTCTTATTAAGGATAGATTTTTAATGGTCAGTTATAAATTCTTTATTTTTTCTTCTAGCCTTTCTATCGGCAAGGAATTTGATGGGTTGTCATCATCTGACTCGACACATTTCACTTTTTGTAAGGCGTCTTTATGCGAGGTTATCTCATAAATTCGTAATGGAGTTCTGATTTGTTGTAGCAATTCGACTATGTACCATTGTACTAATAGAATTTGATCAATTGTCGATGGTATTTGGCTAAGTAGATCTTTGAATCTTTTGTCGTATTCGCAAACTCACTTGCCTGGTCGTTTCTTTATTTCTTTCATCTTTTGTGCGGCAAAGTGTGTAACATCTTGGACCTTGAAAAATGATAATAAATTTCTCTTTATTTCTAGTTTTGATCGGATTTGATTTTCTGTGAAATTCATGAACCATCTTAGAGCACGGTGTCAAAGAGCGGCACCAAATTGTGCCATTTTCCTATCTTCATATGAGATGTATGTTGCATCCCATAATTTTTCACATATAAACCAATGTCTTCTGGGGTCTTCGTCTCCTTCATAAAGGGGAATATTATTGAGTCCCATGGCTTCTTTAAGAATGCTATATAATTGCTTCTTTCTTTTTCGACAAGTTACTTCTTCGGTCTGACAACTTTGGTCTTTATATTCAACAAGACATCGTTCTATCAGGCATGGAAGGTTCATAACTATAATCTATTAAATTTTGTTCTCTTGATATAGGATTTGGAATGGGGATCGAGTCCATGAGATCCTTGATGTGAATGAGCATTGTATGGACTTCATTTCTTTTCGGCTTGATAATCAGTGTGTCACATAAATTTCCATGCTCGTTGGTTCTATACTATAAGCTTGCAGATTGCTCGTCGATCTAAATTCTTTGTTGAAGGAATTCTCTAATTCTAGGGATGGCTTCTTGAATAGGGAGAGAGTGTATCACTGGTCCTAACCCTTCATAATCCATGCTTTCGGATTGGTTTTCCAGTTAATGGGAGCCCATGCTAGCCTCTATCAATTGTTCTTCATTACTTCTATCAGGGATCATCGTGACTATTGTTATTGCTAGCTCTGGTCGATTTCTTTCATACTTAGACTCCTCACGCGCTCTATCAAGCTGATATCCTCCAACCATTTTTCTATTCAATTTCTGGCTAGTCCACAGGTTACAAATTTCCTCTCTTTTCTTTTGTCTCTTGTTTCGCTCCAATTTTTGGATGTTTGATGCTTGTTTGTAAATTTGCTTCCCCCTCAAAGACATTTTTTCTTTATTCAAATGAACGCTGGTATGATATTTTCTTATGGAATCTCAAGGATTATCCGACTCCCAAACACCGCCCCAACTTACTCGAAGTTGATGAATATGGCCATGTTTATTTTGTCAAGAAGTAGTCCCACGTTTGTTTTGTATCTTTTCACTTTTCTTCTAGAAATTTGGCCCACTTTGCGTCTCTCTTTTCCCAGTGACTATTTTGTAGTGGTGTACCAAGTTGAGGTCAGAATTCGACAATGTCACCTATGCCTTTGTCAGGAAAAAATTTGTGAGGCAGTTTGGGAATTGTGCACAAGAATTTGTCTTTTATTGTATTTAGGGATGTTCGATCCTCAATAGCTTGTTCTATTATGTAATCTTGAACGATTTTTTCAACACATTCATGCATATTTGTTCCACTCCCGTTTGTAATCTTGAGGGTTAATTTTTCATCGAGCGTCAATTTACACATTACTAGATTTGTTGATGTACTCAAACAAGGCTCATGGGATAGCTTCTAGAAATATTTTGTGGGTCTCCAAGAAAAATCATGAATGTTCTTCTGCTAGTGTTAGGTTGTTTCTTATTGCGTAGTTCTTAATGTAATTTTCAATCTCTCACTCCCACCATTTACGTATGTCTTGTAGAGTTATCATCTATGTGAACATATGCATGCTTAGGTTCAGAACTACCGACAATGGAACCAATGTTGTAATCTAGAGAAAAGTAGGGGAGTGTTACCATTAGTTCAATACATAAGAAAGCATAGATTCACATATACATACATATAGACAAAGACATACACAAAGTAGTGGAATCCCAAAGAACAACCTTTATTAGATAGATTATTCAATACATCACAACCTCTCTTTTATGATACACACTTGTCTATTTATACCTACATATTCAGTTACTAGGAAGTTGTAACTACTTAACTGTCTGGTTCAGTTAGTTAACAAAACTCTCGTCTGACTTATACTTTTGACTTCAACAATTGACCAACTAACTCTTAATCTATTGTCGGGTCTAGCTGACTGATTCGACTAGCCCATACAATGATGTTCAATGGCTAAATAATGATGAATGGATACCAAGGAAGACCCAACATGAAGGCATGGGAATAATTTTTTTGTAGGGACCATACTTGATTAGTTTGAGTTTATGATTTTGTTTGGTCTTGAACCCTTGTTGTCAACTCTATGTCACCAAACCAATATTTTGAAGGTACTTCTTTACAATCATGAATAAATTTGTACTTGGCTTGTGTTTACTGGAGTATATGATGGACTTTGGCATGAATTTTGTCCAATTTCTTATGTTGGTCCTTTTGTTGGTGGGATGTGGATTTTGAAGGAAGAGAAACCATAATTCTTAAAGGAGTGAGATTGGAAACTATAACAGACCTTAAATGGAGAATGCCTAGTGGATACATGAGTTGCATAAAAATCATGACTAGTTGCAAAATGTTCTATTCCTCCTTTGAGCGTTTCATTTTGGGAACATGTATCAATTCTATGTTTTTTGTATATAATTGGACATATTCATGAAAAGTTGTGAAATGGTTACAACTGATATTTTCTCCTTTTTTAATTTTAACTCCATTTCTTTATTATTTAATGTGCATTCTCATGGTGTCTATTCGTGTACCATTAATAAACATTTAATGTTGTTTGTTCATGTACAACCAATGAACATTTAATATTGTAGAGATGATGATGAGTTTTAGATTATATGGATGCCTTATTTGTTGGAGGAGTTGAGAATCAACCCTATGTGGTAGAATCCCAACTATGTCTCCATTAAATTTGATAATGCTTAGGAGTTGGATAAGTCTATGGGTGGCAATTAATAACTGTATTTTTGGACACGTAGATTTTGTGTAGATATGGATTCGTAATACATGATTTAGTTGATTGATTCCAAATGGAACTTGTCATTTGAAAAGTGACTTAGGGATAAGTCAAGGAATAGTGGCGGGGGGTTCTTGGGTCCTAGTTGCATGTGAACGTGTGAGTGTGCCATAGGTTTGATTGATTATATGCTTAATAAATGCATGCAAATGTCGATCTTTGTAAACATTGTGTATGAATGAAATTGTATGGTGGTTATTATGGGTATTGATACCATGAGGTGCATGATGCACAAAATGTAGTGATTTTCCTCAAGCAATGATAATGAAATCTAAGAAAAGATAATTTCTTTAGGAGATCACAAGGTAGATATGGTTATAGGCCAAGGGACAATTCCAATGATGATTCCTAATGGAGATGTCAGAAATCTTTGTGATGTGTTATATACAACATAATTAAAGAACATTTATATGGCGAGTCAATGGAAATTTCCACCATAGTTATTGACCAGTTATGAGACATTTCCAAGGACCTCATCAAGCATGTAGTCCCAAATAGGTTTAACATTTGGAAAGGATGTACCTTTGTCAAGATATAGAATTGGAAGAATTGGTTGCTAACATTGGTTATTTACCTGATTATTTTGCTGTAAAAAATTGTAGTTGGATACTATATTTAGGGATGTGACAATGTTCATATTGATTGTTCTCTTGTTGGATTTGTTTTCCTCTTGTTCATATTGGGAATTTATGTAATGGAACAAGGTTTTGTTGCTAATATAATCTAATGTATATTCCATCTCTATGTATTCTTCCAATTGTGTTTATATGCAAATTGTTGTGCACTTTGAGATAATAGGGTTGTAGGTTGTTGTGCTTACTCTAGGGGTTATTGGTTACCCACACCACACCATCATTCACAATAAACTATTTTTTTGTGATGAAAACCCCCACCACTCCTAGGGGCTCGCCCGACCTCCTGGTCTAAGGATCGTTCTCACAAAGGAGTTGAATTAGCTCTCCGGTCCTCACAAAACCCCCAACACTCTTTCCACGTGCATTTTCTTCTTTTCCTGCACGATAATTCATGTTCACGAGGGTCTCCTTGAAAAAATGAGTCATTCACGTGAACTCAAGCCAAAAACTGGGGCTTAAATTTTCAGAAGCGACAACTTTGGCTCTCTGGAGCTTCGAGCTTTAGGATTTTTTCCCTCAACACCTTACAAAACCTCTAAATGCCAAACTGGTGGATTCCCAAAGTAATGCTTCGAAACTTTGGGCTTTGGGAGTTCTAACTGCAACAACTTCCACATCTTCTGAATGCCAAATTGGTGAATTTCTGGAAGTCTCCCGGATCAACGGTCCACACTTGCCAATGGTTGTGATCTACTCCGGGACTTCGGGAGTTCTGAGACATCAACACACATTGTTTCCCGAATCGTCGAACTTCGAAGTGGTGAAGGCTATGGATCCACGGTCCACATGTCCCTGAAAATGAATGACTTGGATTAACCTTCCAAAACCTCTAAATGCCAAACAGGTGGATTCCCAGAGTAATGCTTTGAAACTTCTGGCTTTGGGAGTTCTAACTGCAACAACTTCCACATCTTCTGAATTGCAAATTGGCGAATTCCTAGAAGTCTCTTGGATCAACAGTCCACACTTATCCAACAACCAATGGTTGTGATCTACTCCGGGACTTCGAGAGTTCTGAGACGTCAACACACATTGTTTCTCGAATCTTCGAACTTCGAAGTGGCAAAGGCTATGGATCCACGGTCCACATGTCCCTGAAAATGAACGACTTGGATTAACTCTAGGCTTCGAGACTTCGTGCCTTTTCACGCAAAATTAACTTTGACTCACATTCCTCTGGATAACTAGACTTCTGGATACTCCTTAAGCCGTGGACACGTGCCCCCATCAACCAATGGTACAAATTTACTTCGAACTTCGAGACCTCGGGGAATTTTCACTTTGCGCAAACAATTTCCAACTTTTCCCGGAGTGTAGAATCTCTAAACCACTTGGGGATTCGACGGTTCGTGTCTCTCCCTGTGATCTATGGCGTAGATTTACTCCGAGGCTTCAGGACTTCAGGGATTTTTCCTTCTTTACCAAAAACACACGAAAACTGTCGAAGTAAGGAAGTCTGAAGAAATCAAGGGTTTAATGTCCATTCTCCCTCTCGATATCCAATTATTGTGAAGGAATTGATATTCTCCCAAACATTTCTCATCCGTCCACCTCGAAACAAAGCGATTTCTCTTCCTTAAGATTTTTTGCTTGAAGGACTTAGCTTCTGGCGCACACCTTGTGCTTCCCTCCTGATATTTTCTATCAAAGACTCATACCTCTGCACACACTTTGCACTCTCTCTCTTTGGCTTACGACTTAAAGAATTCTCCTCTATGAACTCCTTACGCTATCTCTCCTTAGAGATTTAACAACACTTATCGAAGTGTTGACTATGTGCACTCCTTGCACTAGTCTCCCTCCTGATATTTTATACTCTTGCGAGTATAGGCACACTCCTCGGGCTCGATTTGCATAAAATTACAAAATCTCTCCTGAGCTTCTAAACCTGCAACAGTTCAGCCTCCACACTCCTTGTGTGGGAACTATGCACTCCTTGCACCAATATTTTAGAAGAGAAACAATTGAAACTTAAATAAACATTAAGGATTCATTCAAAAATCCATTTAGATGCATACACACACATAAAACACAAAGATAAATAACACAACATTTACCCAGTTACTCAGAGACAAGCAGACTCAAAAATCTAAAGGAAAATATCTTCTTATATATTCCTTCAACAAATATTTACAAGGAGTTTAACAACTCTCTAGAGCTCCCAGCTTCTTCTTTCAACAACTATTAAAAACCTCATTTGGGCATACATTACATAGATTTATACATGACGAGACTTCTCAAGCCTTCCCTCTAGACTATTCTAATGCTTTCATATCACAATTAAAGCATCCTACCACTAAGCTTATTACAATAAATGGATAATTACAATCTAGATATGAGTTGGCACTCAAATATGTACAATCATATAGAAATTAAAAGAAAACTATAATTTCCTAGAGCACTCACAATGGCTTTATCTTCAAGATATTATGGGGAATTTAATTACAAGGTTTTCAAAATTTAAAGTGACTCGCCCTCCTTGGAATCCAAACCAATTAAGTGCATTGCACTAGATGCTAAGTCATCCTCGACCTTGCCCCATTGAATGATGACAGTGATGCTCCTACATCATACTCCTCTGCTGAGAAAAATCATGAGCTCCTACTCATGGCCCTATTGCTGCTATGGTTGAGGTCCTCCTGGATCCCAATTTTCTTCTCTTGTTGTTGTTGTTCTCCTGTTGTTGCATGATTTTCTCCTGGTCTCCAAATCATACGTTGTAGAGATCCATTTGTCTTACCACTGCAGTATTCTCTTATCTCTTCAGTTGATATTTCTATCAACCCTATTAACTCCATAGTTTATTTGTTCATCCTATCCCCTGGTTGGCTCTTTTGTTGCAACTCTCTCTTTCTCTCCTAACAATTGTCTTGTTGTAGGTTTTTTCTACCGCTACCCATTGGTCACTTCTATTTATTCTTTATGTCTTCAAGAATTTAACCTTCCTGAAGGTTCCCCTTGCTATCCTTCATGATTTCACTCCTCTGGTAGTCTTCCCCTATATTTGGATGGTTTATCCAATTCTCCAGCATCTCTAACTCCTTCTCCCATTGAGTGAGTATATAATCTCAATGCTCCCCTTGGGAATTTATTTGGCTTGCAACTGTGTGGTCATCTTTATTTTCCTATTGAATATAACTTGGATTTTTTCCATTCTCCTCCTCTTTGACAGTCTCTAATGGCCATATTTTTGTTACACTTGCCACCACACACAAACTGTTAGTTTTAAAAACCTTTGGCTCTTTGGCCTCTTCCCTGGATGCTTTCTGCATCATTTTCTCATAAGTATGGGCACTCTCGAAATTCATTTCATGAGGTATGTTGATATATCCTATCCTCAAACTACAACACTAGCGATCTTCTTCTTCCTTCAAAGGTTATAAGGGAGTTGAAGATATGTTATTTCAAACTAGCCTTCTCTTTAACTCCCTTATCTTCTATTGGAAATAACATATGTTTACACCCATTTTTCTCAAGGGTATAAGTATTCTTGCTCCCATCATGTATGAAATTCCTGTGATATTTCCAAGGTATCCCCAACAGAACATGACAAACATCCATGGGTATGACATCACATAAAACCTCATCCTTATAACTTCCTATCTTAAACTCAACTTTGCACTATCTAATTACGATGACTTGAGTTCCTTTATACAACCATGACACCGTGTATGGACTTGGATGTGTTTTCATATCCAAATTTATATTTTCCACCATCTATGTGGATACTAAGTTGTCAATTCTTCCATTGTCTATGATCACCTTGCATACTTTGTCTCTAGTTTTGCAAGCAGTTCGGAACAAATTGTTTCTCTGGAATGGTTCTTGCACCTCTTTCTCTGGATTTATGAGAGCTTTCCTCATCATGAGGGATATTCCTTCTTCAACTGCTTCTTTCATATATGTCTCCACATTCGTCTACCACGCCTCATAAATGTGAGCTTCTCTAACTCCTGCATTCTTCCTTTCAAGACATTCCCAAGACACATGCCCTATTTTCCCCCATGTGTAACACTTCACTTCTCCTCCTTTGCCTCTTCCTATGCCTCTGGGAAAAGGATTCATTCCTCTTTAGTATCCTCCTCTATCTTTTTGATTGTTATATTTTCCAGCTTCTTCCCTGTATTTCTAGAACTTCTCTTTGGTGGTTCCTTCTCCTCTGTTAGGACTCTTTCCCCTGTTCCCCTGACTCTGTTTCTTTGCCAACTTCTCTTCTTCCTTCAAGGATACCTGATAAGAATCTTCCAAAATCCTCATCATTATCATACTAATATCATCATGGATTTCATACCTCAATCCATTAATCTACCAAGAAACCTTTTCTTCATCATTCTCCATGTGTCCCGCTCTTATGTTCATCTTATAAAACTCTTGGGTATACTCTTTCACCGAAAACCCTTTCTTTTTTGGATTCTGCAAATTTCTGAATAGATTTAACTAGTAATCCTTGGGTATGAATTTAGCCTTAATCTTAACTACCATTCTATCCCAATTCTTAATTTTGGACTTACCTTTTCTCCTTTTGTCAGCTTGCAATTCGTCCCACCATAATGTTGCGTGTCCCTTCAACCTGGTCACCGCATGATTTAATTTTTTCTCATCATCAGTCTCCTCATAGTCAAAGCACTTATCTAAAGCACTTATCTAGTTAAGAAATTATTCTACATTCAAATTACCTTTGTACAATGGAACTTCCATTTTTTCTCTAGTTCCTAGCTTGACAACAACTCTCAACAATCGCTCCTTTGTTGTTCATTCTCCTACAACTTCTTCTTCTTCGACATCTTCACTTTCATCTTCACTGACATCACCAAATTCTGGTGCTCTTATTTGCATTGTTTCTATGGCATCCAACCTTGCACTAAGTCGTCTCATTTCCTCCCCCATGGTTGCATTGACTACAGGTCTCTCCTTGCATCTTCTTGGTGACATGGCTCTAAATTTTATTTTCTCACAGAGCTCAATTCCTGCTCTGATACCACCTGATGATATCAAACAAATATCCTCATTTTCCTGTTGTTTGTAGAAAAAAACAAGCTCTGATACCACTTGATGCAAACTCCCACCACTCCCAGGGGATAGTGCAACCTCCCAGTCTAAGGATCATTCCCACAAAGGAGATGAATTAGCACTTGGGTCCTCACAGAACCCCCAACACTCTTTCCACAAGACTTTTCTTCTTTTCCTGCACAAAAATTCACGTTCACGATGGTCTCCTTGAACAACTGAGTCTTTCACATCACCTCGGGCTAAAACCCATGGCTTAAAATTTCGAAAGTGGCAACTTTGACGCTCCAAAGCTTCAGGATTCAAGAGTTTTTCCCTCAACACCTTCCAAAACCTTTGAATGTCGAACTAGAGGATTCCTGGACTAGCACTTTGGAACTTTAGGCTTCAGAAGTTCTAACTGCAACAACTTCCAAATATTTCAAATGTTGAATTGGAAAATTTCTAGAGGGTTCCCAGATCAACGGTCCACACTTCTCTAGCATTCAACAACTGTGATATACTCTGGGATTCCCAACTTCAGGAGTTTCAAGATAGCAACACATCCTAATTTCGTGCAAATAATTCACATCATTGTAGTAGATATCCCAGAGGCATATGGACTACTACTGAGTCGTGACTGGTCCAAGAAGCTGAATGGGTATTTTAGTACGGTCTAGGCACACCTTTTTTTACCACAAAAGGGATACAAGAGCATGATCAGAATGAGAAATATATCTGAAGCATACGATCACCGACCTAGAAACCCCGAACGAACCTGTGTCTACCGATTTCCCGGTATTGGGAAATTACTCCTGTGATTCCCACTTCGGGGACTTTTCTCCTCTAATGTTTGTTGTTCCTCTTATCCAAAACTCTGAAATAATATTTCAAGAGGAACAATCGACACTGATAGAGAATGCTCTCTTTTTCCAAAATCCTACAATTGATCTTACGGGACGAGAGATCGATAAGAAAGAAATCGGTATACAATGAAGAAAGGGAGATTACCTTCCACAGATTTGGACCCTCTGCTTTGATGGATCTAAATCACAAGAAGGGTCAAGAGCAGGGTGTATCCTTATCAATCCTAAAGGACAACCTTATTTCCTATCCTGCAGGATAGAAATCGAATGTACCAACAACACTGCCGAGTATGAAGCTCTAGTGCAAGGATTGAAGAAATCCATAGATCTGGGTGTCAAAGAATTGAAGGTTTTCAGGGATTCTGAGATCATTGTTAGACAAGTGAGGAATATTATTCATTGTAATTTGCCTCATATTAAGAACTACCAGTAGGAGGTGCATAGGCTAATAGAGCGCTTTGATGCTTTCAATGTTAATGCAATCCCGAGAGAAAAGAATGTTCTTGTTGACTCCTTGGCCACAACCGCATCCCGACTGTAACCTCTAGAAGATTATGAAGCCTCCCGATTCACTGTAGAGCTTCTCTACAAACTGTCAGTTCCAAATAATATTTCCAATTGGAAATTCTTTGAAGGTGACGAGCAAATCATAAACTTCTTGACCAACCAAGACAGTTTCAAAGACCTAGCCATAGATGATGAAGATTTCTGAGAGAAAACAACTGAAACTAATCTCCAAACTGGATAAGATGTTGGAAAGCTGAAGTCTCACACAATCCCAAAGGGAGTAGATAATCTAGAAAGTTTGTTTGATCTAAAGGATCGTTTTAAAGGACCCAAAAATGTGAAGACTGGTAGCTCTTGCCCCCTCCATGAAACTGTGAATCTTGGGACTCTAGAGAACCCAAAGAATGTTAATCTCAAAAAATATATCTCTAAGGAAGAGAGGAAAGCATACCTCAAATTATTTAGACAATACTAGGATGTCTTCGCATGGTCCTACAAGGATTTGAAAACATACGATACCCACATTATTCAACAAACCATCCCGTTGAAACCCAAAATGAAACCTTTCCAGCAAAACCTTCGGAAGTATCACCCATCCCTAGAGCCTCTCATGTATCAGGAATTAAGGAAGATTCTAGATGCGAGGATAATTTTCCAGGTCAGACATTCTTCCTAGGTGGAAAATCTCGTTCCAGTAAGGAAAAAGTCGGGCGAAATCCGACTATGCGTAGATTTTCAGAACCTCAATAGAGCTTCAGAGAAGGACAATTATCTAGTCCCGCCGATGGAGCAACTCCTGCAAACCGTGTCGGTATCATATATTTTTTCCTTACTAGACGGTTTCTCAAGCTACAACCAAGTGTTGGTTTTAGAGGAAGACTATTTAAAAACCACCTTCCGAACCATATGGGGAACCTTCGTTTATAAATGCATGCCTTTTGGCTTAATCAATGCAGGAGAAACCTTCGAAAGGGCCATGGACGTGGATTTTCGGGGGCGTATCAATAGGTTCGTGGTAGTATATTTAGATGATGTAACAATATATTCGAAGAATAGGGAAGAACATATCCAACACTTAACCCAGATTTTCGAAAGGTGCCGAAAATACGATATATCGCTAAATCCTAAGAAAACCATCTTCGGTGTCGAGGAAGGTAAGATGTTAGGTCATATTATATCTCAAGCAAGTATTCGCATAGATTCAGAATGAATTAAGGCCATATCTCAACTCCCGCTACCCCATAACAAGAAAGCCATGCAGTCCTTTTTCGGGAAAATAAACTTTGTGAGGAAATTCACCCCCAATTTCGCCGAAATTATCAAACCCTTACAAAATATTATTCGCAAGGATGATGATTTCAAGTGGGATGATGAATGAAAAGACGCTTTCAACAATATCAAAGCTACCATATCCTGGGCTTTGATGTTGCAAAGTCTCGATTTTAATAGAGACTTTTCCCTTTATACTTTCACCTCCGACTAATCGCTAGCGACAGTTTTAACCCACAAATATGATGATAACAAAGAAGCCCCAGTGTCCTTTATGAGTATTAATATTCAAGGAGTCGAGCTCAATTATCCTTCCATAGATAAACATGCTTACGCGGTCTATAAGGCAGTAAAACATTTCAGTTCCTACATTCTCAAAAATCACTCTAAGGTGATTGTGTCGCACCCTACGGTCCGATCCCTGTTTACCCAAAAAGAAATGGGGGAAAGAAGGGGGAACTTGATGGCAGTAGTCTAGAAATTTGATCTAGATATAAAACCTTCCAAGCTAATAAAAGGACAAGGTTTCTGTAAGCTCGCAATCAAAGCCCAGGATCAAGAAAATGAAGATTCTGGGTGGGAAAACGAAATGGAACTATGGTGCAATGAAGTAGCATACATCTCCCCAAGACAAGACTCCTGGTACAATGATTTGACTTGTAGTTTGCATCATGGGGCTTGTCCCGAGAACCTCAACCCTAAGGAAAGGAGAGCTCTAAGACTGAAATCTACACAGTATCTTCTTGTAAATTTGGTACTCTTCCGGATCAACTATGATGGGGTATTATTGAGATGTCTCGAACGAGTAGACATTGACAAGGTGTTGATGGAACTCCATGATGGTCCTGTTGGAGGACACTTTGCAGGAAACACTAGCGCCCATAAGATTCTGAGAGCTGACTATTACTGGCCCACCTTGTTTAAAGATGCTCACACTCATGCTAGGAACTGTAAGACTTGTCAATTAAGTGTCAGAAAGAAGAAAAGGGCAACAATCCCACTTCAGCCCATGACTGTCTCCAGGCCTTTTGAGCAGTGGGGGTTGGATATCATAAGAGAAATTACTCCTATTTCTTCAAAACTCCGCAAGTACATTCTTACTGCTACCGACTGTTTCACCAGATGGGTAGAGACCATTCCTCTAACTCATGTAAAAGAGAAGGTAGTAATCCAATTTATAGAACAACAGTTGATCACAAGGTTTGGCGTCCCCTCTGTTCTGGTCTTTGATAATGCAACCTACTTTTATTCTACCCTATTGACTAAGTTTTCTCTAGATAAAGGAATTATAATCAAGTACTCTGCAAATTACTACCCGCAGGGAAATGGTGTGGCAGAATTGACTAATAAAAACCTGGTAAGGATACTAAAAAAGATGGTTATAGATAACCAGATAAATTGGCATAATGAAATTCATAATGCCCTATGGGCCATTAGGGTCACACCCAAAGAATCCATAGGAAATTCCACGTACTTCTTATTCTATGGGAAAGAAGCTATCCTCCCAAACGAGCTCTATCTTCCATCTCTTCAATTGGCCCAAGACTCCCATGAAGAACCCTCATCGGCCATGCAACAGAGAATCGACACTCTGCTCATGTTGGATAAATAGAGAGAAAAGGATAAGTCAAAATTCCTAGCTCACCAACAGATAGTGAAACGATTGTTTGATAAGCATAAGGCTAAAGAAAAGATCTTCGAGATAGGAGACTTAGTCCTTAAGTGGGACAAAGCAAACGAACCTAAGGGAAAACACTCTAAGTTTCAAATCTTATGGCTTGTACCCTTCCAAGTAGCCAAGAGAATCAGGGCAGGTACCTATCGATTGAAAAACATGAGGGGGGAACTTGATGCCCTCCCAGTAAATGGCCAAGCCCTAAAACGATACTTTCATTGAATAATAATAATAATAATAATAAAACAAAAAAATATATTGTAATATATGTAGATATGAATAAATTGTGTGTGCGAAGCAAAGAGGAATAAAAGATTTTACATTTGCCCAGTGAATCACCATTTGTTGAGCACTCAACACACCCTAAAAAATCTATGAACATTTTATTTTTTGGGTACCACTCAATCTTCTTTGTCAATTGTTTGCACAAATCGATGACCTAGATTTTCCCCGACTCACTTGAGAAATTCGGCATTGGCAAAATATAAAGGTGGTGGAAATCGTTTGGAAAGTCAAAGTATCTGAGTACCGACCTTCATCGGCGTCAACCGATGAAAGCGTTTCTTTCCCACGAACAAACTCGGGAAGGATTTCGCCGAAGGCCGATCCATTCGGTTTTGGTAGAAGAAAAAAGGTAATAGTGAGCACTGCGCCAAAGTAAGGAGAAACATCGCTGACCTCCGACCCCGGATATATTTTAGGTGTCAAAATTATTATAATGTGTTAACCGTGAAGAAAACAACTTCACCTTTTTCCAATACCACCCGATGTCGACACCTGCAGTATCTAGTTTTAGTATTTTCGATGCAAGAGAGGTCCCAAGTAAGATCCTTATTTATCAATGAATGCATTTTATAGCTAAATGTTTCTAATGATCCGGGGTCAATAACTCCATGTAAGCATCAATTGATACCATAAATTTTACAAAAGTGAAACATATCAACAAACCCACAGTGCCACAATAACGATTACATGATCTAATAATTTGTGCAATCTAATGATTTATGATGAGAAAACACAGTTAATTTTCCCATTTGCATCCATAAGAAAGCATAATACATTCAAAATAATCTCGATACTTAGTATTAAAGGGGTCTAGCCAAGCCACATCAACACCACGACCAATTAGCTCGGTGGCAGTAAAAAGGTGATTTTCTTTACAACAGAAGAGCAAAAGGGGATTTTGTCCAAGCATCACCCAGGAGAAGTGCAAGGCACAAGATCACCCAATATCCCTTTCCCTGAGTTACTACTTATGCCTTACATGGTTTTCTTCTCTCCCACCATCCATTGCGCCTCGCGCAGTTGCATAATTGTATCTTGTGCTTCCCGAAGCCACCTCTGTAGCCAAACCATGCTTCCTACGCGACCCAGCGATGACGGTATCTCTTGATCTTTCATTGTTAACTGACGTCACAACTCTCTTTTCTCTTGGTAGAGTTTGGCTATCGTCATTTTAACCCGTTCTAACTGTTGAGCAGAACTCTCATCGAGAGAACCCAGTGCTCTTTCACCTCCTTTTCCCCTTCGGCCTTCCCTACCGGTAGTCCCAGCTAGCACCGACCAGTGGGTAAACCTCATGGGATCCTCAACGAATGAACGTATGCCTAGCTCAGCCGGGAGGTGGTCCTCCTCCCCTTTTTTTATACCCTTTTTGGGCCTCCCTCTTCCCCACGGTTTTGTCTCTTGAGGAAACATTGTTCCCCTCATACCTCTATTATACATATCCTTTTTCACCCCGAGCTTCACAGGGGATGTTGACACCATCTCCATGCCAAGAGTTTCACCCCTTGTTGGACTTTCAAGAACATGGGAGGCTAACAAAAGTGAATCCCAGGCATGTTGGGGCTCGGACCTGGCACTCTGGCTACTCAGTAGACCCTGCCCCCTGTTGAACGAGGATCCCATTATGCAACAACGTGACAACTCAGGCATCCACAGAGGACGAAGAACATCTATACAGGACTTCACCAAGACAAATTCACTATACCAGAACTCCAAAGAATGTAATCTTAGCATGAGTGTAAGTTTTTCCCCAGAAATCCCTGAATTTATAGAAAAACAGAGGAGCGAAATAGAGCGTGCCAATAAGACACTCGCACCCCGCAACATGGTGATTAAAGACTCGATGCACCACATTTGTTCAGAGGATGCAATCCAGAGCATGTAAACGTCACTGACCAGAGTTATAAGTAACGTCTGATATGATCCTCCCGACCTTGCCCCAGACCTCCATTATTCAACTAATGATGTCTTACACGCTTGATAATATGGATTTTGGAAGCATTTAACAAATTTCCTTTTATGGTGCCTGACCCTTTGGGAAGTATACACGTGCACGCTCATCTTTGACGTCCATTTTGGGAACCAAAGGTCGATTAATTAATATGACTATTTAAAATGTTCATGATGTTGTACTTGATTTGCCACCCCTTGATACGCTGACATAATTCCTTTAACCAAAGGAGTGACGGCTTCGTCCAGGTCATCATCAGCCATTCGAAGGAGCGTCTGAGATCAAGTAAGTATTAAATGATTGAAACTAGTGGGCTACACAGGTACATATTAGTATTTTCAATTTATTTACGTCTTATCATAAATTGCTTTGAAATCACTAAACTATGTCATCTTAATTGCAGGAAAGAAACCTCCTTGATTACCGAACAAAGTTCATCCTATGGTTTCACCGAAGGATTCAAAAAGAACATTGAAGCTTAATCATTGGTGAAATAAAGTTTTATGGGCTCTCCGAGTGCGGCATCCCTGATCAGTTATCAACTCAAGTAACGTGTTTAAGATACCCATCGAACAAGACTTGCTATGGGATGAAGAATGTGCGAAGATATCCGATATGAAGCTAGGACGAGTACAATTGTTTGTGAAATACCCGATCAAAGTTCGGACTATGTTGTAACCACTAAAATTTAGTTAGGTAAAGTTTCGAACGCATGCAGTAGATATCAGAGGAGTATACGTAGCCCTAATGGAACAACGCAGACTCCCATGGGCTCAAACCTGCGAAGATCTGTTGGCCTGAGTATGAAAGAAGTCACCCTTTTCAAGAAATATCCTGGATGTACTATCAAAGAAACTGTTGGATGACCACGCCACGTGGTGATTTTTGTTTGGTCCGAACTGTATTTAGCCGTTAATTTCGGTTTAATTTTATGCTATAAATAAAGGCATCGACCGATTAGTCAAGGGTCGATGGTTGTTGTAAGAACTATTTCTTTTTTGGTTTGTTGATAATTATTTTGAGACTACTATGAATTGAAAAGTCCTTCTAGACCAAAGAAAAGCTATTTTCATTAGATGTATGTAATTGGAGTTGGATAAGAATTACTTCCTATCCTGTTCCAAGAATGATGCAGTAAATGAGTAAGAGCAATTGATTCTATTGTCAAGTTATCTGGTGCAATGTTTTGATGTTCTTTGCTTTAATGAAGATTATAAATCATTGTGTTGTTATGTAATGAATGTTATGGTAGATGAATTATTTTTCTTTCCATGATCTTGGTTACGTATGTGTTTTTATTTATGTTAGTTAGATTATCAGGCAGTAATTGGATGCTTATTTGGTTAATTTGTTATTACTAGGCCCTTTGGTATAGAATTATTGTCTACATGTTTGAGAAATGGGTTATCCCAAGATCAACCTCTTCCCATTAGTTGATATTCAATCTTGTTACTTGTCAAGTTGGCTTATGATGGATTGCATCTCTCAAACCAGTCCCACTCAAGAGAAAATATAGAAAAGAATGGTCCTACCTGAAGGGAGAACCTTCACAAGAAAACACAAAGCCCGTCGATAAATTGATCAAATCACAAGATCTGGAGAACCATTCCATATCAAACACTGCCGAGTCTAATTGGGCCTCACTGGTGGGTTTGGTTCCTGTTGTTGAATCAAAGGGATTTAAGACCCATCAACACCATCCTTGAGCCTTACCTCAAACAAGAAGGGTGTGGTTGTAGACTTGCAGTTGGTCATGTGGAATCTAACCAAGAGATCCTTGACATACATAGTCTAAGACAAATTTATTCCTGAAGCATTGTGGTTTATCTCAAAACCAAGGAAAAAGTGGAGAGAACCCATATCAGTCATTGAGAACATGTCATGCAAAATGTATTTGACTGTAGTAATTGCTAAGGAGGAACTACCTGTGATTAACAGATCATATACATATAGCAATAAGATCAACAGAGAGTAATAATTCCTCAACATATAAATATTGGGATCTGATTTACATCTAATGAAGGATTGAGAGAGTAAATAAGAGTCCATTTTATCATACCACACTCTAGGAGTTTGCTTGAGGCCATAGAGTGAATTTCTCAGTCGACATACTATAGATGAGTTTTGTATGTACCCCTGAGGTTTCTCCATGTAGATATATTCTAAGATATCCCCATGAATAAAGGAATTGTTCACATCCATCTCGTGAACTTGCCATCCTCTGATTGTTGCAATGGTGAGGGGGAACAAGATGGAGTCCATTTTTTTCTATTGGAGAAAATATCTCATCATAATCAATCTCGTGGACTTACTGAAATCCTTTGGAAACCAATATTGACTTTTACTTACTCACATGTTCATGTGTTGCCTTATTGTTCATGTATACCCATTTACATTTGACATTATTCCAATTTGATGGAAGCAGAACCAGGTCCCAAGTCTAGTTCTCTATGAGGGATTTATACTCCTCAGTCATAGCTACTTCCTAGAAGAAATTCCATTCAACCTCTGCATAGGTTTGAGGTTATGAAGCTAGAACTATGTAGAAATGCATGGGAATTATTGGTTCTGTAGATATAAGTGCATGTGGTGGCTCCTCAAACTGGGATCTCATCCTCCTCGAATCTACAAGATCTCCCACAAGGTCACTTGCTACTTGTAGGGTGGACTAATCCCATTTGGGAATCTAATGTGGATCATCATCTACATGCTAAATATATTTTAAATATGATTTTGAAATCATATCTGAATGGTAGGATGCATCATCTCGAATGTCTAGTACAAGACATGGTGTAGAAGTCTCTACATGTGGCTCTTGAGATGCATGCATGGGAATTTCCTCAAACTAGACACTCCTCTCAATGATAAGATTTCTCGTTGAGGGATTTATCAACCTATAAAACTCCACACCTTTATGATATCCAAATAAGATGCACTTTTTTATCTAAGGATATAATGCCTTCCTCTTTTCAGAGGGTAGGTGGGCCCATGCGTGTGATCCAAAGATTCAAAAGTGGGTGACTTCCTTTTTGATGTCGCTTCAGGCCTTAAAAGGTGTCATGTCCTTCATATATATTTGAGGAGATCTGTTCTATAAGTAATTAGCATATTTAAGTGATTCATCCCAAATATTTGGGGGAAGGGACCTTGCATGCATCATGCAACTGGCCATCTCTTTGAGAGATCAATTATTCCTCTTAGCTACCCTATTCTATTGCAGAGTGTATGGAACTGTATGTCGTAACTATATACCTACCTCATCACAAAGATGTTGTACATCCTTGTTAACATAGTTCCCCCCATTGTATGTGTCAAGGATATTGATAATATTTCTAGACCATGTCTCTACACGCGCTTTGAAATATTTGAGATGCAAAAAAACTTCAAGCTTCTTTCTAAGAAAATATACCCAAGTGTGCCTTGAGTAATCATTAATGAATGTCATCACGTACTTTGAATTGTTGATGGAAGGATGGGGAAAATGACCCATGAGGTCACTATGGACAAGATCCAAGGGAGAGGAGGCCCTCCAAGCCTTCCCTTTCTCAAATTTCTCTTGAGGATGTTTTCCAAGAGTGCATCCTTGAAAAACTCCTTCAAAAAAATGTATATTGGGAAAACCTTTCACCATTCCCTGTTTGTTGAGTTGTTCCATGTACCTAAAATTTAGATGATCATATTTATTGTTCCAAAGTATACTATCATCATTGGCATGAGTTGGTAGTAGTGCATAATCATATTTAGAAACAAACTTAGAAAAGGTGTACAATAGAGACTGGTGATTTACTTCACCAACACCAATCTTGGATTTGTCATGCATGTCATATATGGTCACAGAATCCAATGTGAATTCCACCCTTTTTCCTATGCCTATATGTGATATCTAATAAACAGAGAGTAGATTCACAGTTTGTTTTGGAACATGCAATACATTCTCGAAACTTCCATGTTGGATATATACTCTCCCTTGTCTAGTGACCTCCACTAGAGTATCATCACCTATGAGAATGGGAGGACCCATGCATGCAGTTAAAGATGATAAGACATCTTGTATGGATACCATGTGATGGTATTATCATAAATCTAGGATCCATGCATCGGGAGAATAATTAATATCAATTGAAGCATGAGAATTACCTATGTTTTTCGGTGCTTTGTCTCCTAACTTATTTTTGGAATTCTCGAGAATGCAGTCCCCAAGGTTGTTCTGTTGGAGTCTTTGTGCCATGAGGTATATTTTCTTCTTCGTGTAAGATAATTTAGGATGGTAGTTGTGATTTCGATATCCACATTTTGAATTCCCTTTCTTTCCCTTTCCACCTTTGGAGTCAAAGGATTCATTGAAGGGTTTGAAATTGAGTTCCTTTATTTGCTCAGGATACTTCTTTCAATTTTCTTTTTGTTTGGAATTTGGATTGGATTTATTTATCTTATTCACAACAAGTGTATCCTCCTTTCTCTTTATTACTTCCATTTTGATGAGCTTGTCTTGCTCTTGTGTTAAGGATTCAATGAAAATATCCATTGCGGGAATTTCTTAGGCTGCTCCCAATGTAATACTCAATGTATGGAATGTGGAGACAAAGACTGCATATTCCAAACCCAATTTTGAAAAAAATGGAAAGAATCATCTGCTTTTCCTACATATATTTGTCAATCCTGCATCCTTTTAGCTAAAGAAGTAGGGACTTGAAATTCATGAAGAAGTCTTGGATATTTTCAAAATTTCTTGGATCTAATGAGTTCAATTCAATATCAATCATGTCGCCTCTCATCTCATCTTGTTTTCCAAAGAGACCTTCCATAGTGGTCCAAATCTTGTTTGGAGTATAACAAGATTCAACATGAAACAATAGCTCATAAGAAATTGACATGCAAATAAGACCGAAGGCCTCATCCATGCGGTTGAAGCTTTTTGGATTTCTTTTATTGTCGATGTGGGTTTAGTCTCTATAGCCATGGTCATTAGGTACAAGCCTCTACCTCTTAGAAGTAAAATATTTAGTTTCCGTGCAAAATAATTATGTGTCGTGAGAAGATATGATGATGGAAATTCCAATCTTTTTTACCGCTTCAATATTCTATACCTACAAATGAGTGTTTTTTCACCTTCTTCCTAGAAACCTGTGGAATTTGATACCATGTATAATTTGATTGAAACTTGCACAGAGAATCTAGATATCAAAAATCCACACAAAGCTTGCAAAGTTTATAGAGAGAGAAGATATGGAGAGAAAGAATAAAGAATTGTATTAACCAAATGAGAGAATGGAAAAATACATGTGATGGTTGAAATAATGCATCATAGTAGTGATCTAGAGAGATGTGAATACCCAGTGACAGACTCTGGAGTGAAATTCCATCTAGTCCCAGTTAACTGACCATGCAATCATCAATTAAATTTCTTATCACAAGTGGAGTGAGGAGAGAATCATGCATGTACATGTGTATTTCCTTCCTAGTGATGATACAAAGGTAAGTGCACCCTCTTGGTGATGATACCAAGGTGATAATGCAACACTTGGTGATAATACCAACATTTCCATGCAAGACTCTACCCCACTAGTCTAACTGAAGTACAACTGAGTAATGAATGAATAGGATGTGGTGCCCTCATCTAGGGGATAATATTTTCATACAAGGGAGATTATTTTTTTACTAGGGGCACCCTCAAAATAGAATAATCAATCTAGGAAAATAAATACTAGGTGGGTGTGTAATATCTCCAACACATCATAGTACCCAAGAAGGATGGGACTTGGTGAATGTGTATCAACTACAAATATTTGAACAAGATCACACTCAAGAATCAGTACCCTCTACCCAGGATTGATGATAAGATAGACCAGTTGTAGCATGCCAAGTAATTAACCAAGTTGGATCTCAAATCAAGATACCACTAGGTGTGCATTAAATAAGAAAACACTTATAATATTGCCTTCATGACAAGGCAAGGTCTGTATGAATGGCTAGTCATACCTTTTGGTTTATGTAATGCACTAGCTACATTTATGCAATTGATGAATGATGTATTTCATTCCTATTTATATCCATTTGTAATAGTGTATTTGGATGACATATTGGTTTATATCTCTACTTATGAGGAGAACATATCACATCTCATGCATGTGTTAGATACTCTAAAAAAACATCATTTGTTGGAAAACCTCAAGAAATGTGAGTTTTATCAACAAACATTGGTGTATTTGGGATACATGATTAGTGGAGGGGAACTCAAGATAGATTCCAAAAAGATGGAGGCCATTATCAAGTGGTCCATTTCCTACTAATTTCAATGAAGCTAGGATATTTTTTGGGTCAACAAGATACCTATGGAAGTTCATATAATCTTTTTTCGTGGTAGTTGTACCACTCCATGACATAACAACAAGTGGTAAGAGTTTCCAGTGGGGAAAGAGTCAATATAAATTTTTTGATCGGGTGTAATGGAATATTAGTCAAGTACTAATCCTTTCATTACCTAAATTGTATAACCCCTTTGAATTGGAGATGAATGTGAGTGAATATGATATGGGAGAACTAGTCTTGATGTAGGGAGCTAAGCTAGTATGCTATCATTATGAGATGTTTCACAGGGGAGTCTTGAACTACCCTACATATGATAAGGAAATCTATTCCCTAGATCAATTTTCTAACAAGTGGAAACACTATCTAATGGGTAAGAAAACCATTGTACACACTAATCACTAGTCAATATAGTATTTGTAGGCCTAGAATAAGCTTTAACAAGATATACATTACACGTGGATGGGTTTTTTGTAGTAGTTTCATCTAGTCATCAAATGTAAGAACGGAAACACTAATAAGTTGGTAGACATGCTTTCAATACCACCCACATCCAATATTTCAACTTTGGGAACTCTTATGCACATGGAGCCTTTTACCCATGATCCATGTAAAGAAGCATATGTAAAAGATGAGTACTTCAAAGAGGTGTTTCAATAGCTATAGGAAAAAAATCATGTAGTGATGGTAACGATAACTATCATATCCATAATTTGTTTCTTTATAATATAGACAAGCATTGTGTCCCTAAAGATGAAATATCGCAACTTATAAGAGAGGTTTATACCTCCAAGGTTGTAGGAAATTTTGGTGTTGGTAAGACAATTTCCAACTTACAAAGGTATGTCTATTGGCCCAAAAATTCAAGAAGATGTAGATTGGTATATTATAGGATGCATAATTTGTTGTACCATCATGCCTAGTAATATAAAGCAAGGTTTATACCATCCCTTACCTATACCCACTCGACCTAAGGAAAACATTTCCATGGATTTTGTGGGTGATTTGCCAACAACCAAGAAGGGAAATGACTATTTTTTTATGGTAGTTGATAGGTTCAAAAAGATGTGCATTATTATGCCTTTAAAAGCCACCATCAAGGGACAGGAAGAAACAAACATGTTCGTTGAAAAGGTTTGGGTGCACTTTAGGATATCAAGGAGAATCATCTTATATATGGATATTGTAACAAAACTAATTTAATTATATTATAATTATTGTAATTATTCAATGGTTAGCATGCCTGCATGTAAGGGTATTCCCCAATTGTTTAGTGGGTATAATTTTTTTCCATTGGAAATTGTAAATCATCATGGAAATCATAAATATACATTTTTTTTTTAATTTGGTTTCCTATTGGTATCAAAGCCAATATCTTGGTATATTTGTGGTTTCAAAACAAATGGTGCACTCTATTCCACCATACATCCTCTCTTCCATCCATATCTTTCACCGTACATTCTCTCATKCTCATTCTTAGCCACCAATTATTCATTTTCAGCCTTCATCTCTTCACTACCCACCAAATTGGTATCATTATTTACCGCCCATTCATACCAGMTAAGCCACCTCCTTACTCARCGTACACTCATGGGCTACAACATCCACCATTCTAGCACCGTACAATCGTCATATAAACCATTTTTGGTCAACCTTCTTGCCAAGTTGTACGTAGGCTACAAAATTAAGCTCATTCTCTTTAATTAAAAAATATGGGCTTTCTTTTTTGCTTGTGCAAATAATATAGCTCACCATGACATAGACATATAATTCAATGAAGACTTTAGGTGTCGATGAGCCTCTGAATTCAGAAAAATATGATTCAATAAAAAAAATTGGAAGAAATATTGATGTTTTTTTAAACAAAAAGAATTTAGAGATTAAACAACTCAAGAATGAGCTTGATACATTAAAAATTTATTGTAAGGGAATAGCCATTCCAAATTCTCCCATGTAATTTCCATGGCCATACCAATCATTTAACTCAAGTTCATTCAATGGTTTTGCACACAAGGTTAAGATAATAATTCCTAAGTTTGACGATGAAGATCATCAAGAAGGCATGATATGGATTAATAAAATTGAAAGTTATTTTGAGCATCATCACATACTCGATGATGAAGAGAAAATTAATATTGCATCAATGCGCTTGAATAAATTGGCATGTGATTGGTTATTATGGTGGAACTCCACATCATAGGGGCTAGCTAGACATTGGGACACCTTCAATAGTTTTTTTTTAAACACTTCCAAGATATATAAGAAGATGAAATCTACATAAAACTTGTATGATTACAACATAAAGGCACAATGAAAGAATATGTTAACGAACTGTATGCATTAGAGACCTGTGTAACAGACATATTAGAGAAATGTCTACTAAATATTTCCATTACGGGGTTGAAATCATAAATAAAACACTAACTCGAATTGATACAGCCCATGTATATTGAGTAAGACTGGAAAAGGCCAAAATCATTGAAAACAATCTCTCATTGGATCAACGATTCCTTGACCCCCAACCTGAGAAATCAAGTTCCAAATACATCCTTCCAGATTTAAATAAGTCACCATTAGATAAAAATAAAGAAAAGAGATGATGCTTCACATGCAGTACACCCAATTGGAGTATAGGGCATAAATGTAAGGACAACAGATTCTTCCTATGCAAAAAAAAACAATATAAATAGTAGTGATAGCGACAAGGAAGAGGAAGTTGGGGACACATATTCTTCCAATGAGGATGCTAGAAGTGAAGAATCTAACAAACCAAAGTCCACGTCAACATTATATGTAGCCGCAATGATGGGTGTAACCAACCCCAAACCCTCAAGGCCTTTGGTTATATTAATAAAACTAAAATAATTGTGCTTATAGATAGTGGAAATTCACACAATTTTATTGGCACAATTACCGCAAAGTAATTAAATCTATTTTTCTACCTCACATATGACTTCCAAATCACAATTATGGGGGATAGAACTACCTCTTGCGATGGAAAATGTAATAAGATATAATTGTTAACTACATGTTAATATATCTAATGTAATCCATGGTGATTGGAGGAGTGAAAATTATGTTAGGAGTCCAATTGTTGGCCTCCATTGGGATAGTAAGATTGAATCTACAAAGAAATTCCTAAGTTTATATGAAAACGAAAAGAAATTCAAATTCCATGGAATCAACAACCTACCCACCCAATTAGTCTCATCTAGAAAAATGAAGAAAATGATTTGGAAGGGAGACCAAGCCTATATTTTACATTGTTATTCACTGGAAGGAATGTATGATGAAACAAAATATCCTAATGAAATCAATAATATTCTTGAGAAATATGATATTGTGTTTCAAGACTTACCTTGTGGCCTTCATCCAGTACGGTCAAGAGATCATATCATAGATCTCATTCTAGGATCAACTCCAGTTAGGATGAAGTATTACAGTGTTAAGCCCTAAACAAAGCCCCATGTTAAGCATAAAACCCATTATAAATCCCTATATATTGAGTTATTACATTTGTAGTGTTATATTAGTAGGTTGGATAGAACCTTTCATTGTACCCTTTCATTATAAATGTACCATTTTTCTCCTATATATATACCAAGGAGACCTAGTATATATACCCTTTGTATCCTATCTCATATTGTATTCTTAATTGGATATATTGTAAAAGGAGGTTTCCTCCTCAATGTGGATTGTATTCATTGACTTTTTATCATTTTTAAGGTGTTGAATAATAACATACAAACAATCACATCAACATAAAACCGAAATTGAATGCCTAATTCAAGAATGAATAGACTATGTTATAATAAACTATAAAACAACCCATATTTAGCACCAATCATACTAGTAAGAAAAATGATGGCTCCTATAGACTCTGTATTGACTATCATGCATTAAATAAGATTACCATCAAGGATAAATTCCCTATTCCATTTGTGGATGAACTCCACAAAGCTAAGCATTTCTAAAAAAATGATTTAAAATTAGGTTATTATCATATAAGTATATGAGAAGAGGACACTCCAAAAAATAAAAATTATACACATGAAGGCCTATATGAATTTCATGTTGCACCCTTTGGATTGTCCAATGCCCCAACTACCTTCCAAGTAGTAATGAATGATTTATTTCTTCCAACCTGAGATATTTTGTATTTGTATTATTTGATTATATACTCGTTTATAGTAAAAATTGGAACTTGCACCTTAAGCATGTGGAGACTGTGTTGAGACTATTAGAAGAAAATAAAAACCATCTAAACAAATCTAAGTGCAGTTTCAGAAGAGGATAGATAGAATTTATAGGTTATTTAGTGTCGACAAAAGGAATTAAGGTGGACGCAAAAAATATTGAAGCGTTTACTAAGTTTCATAAAAACTTATGTAGAAAATGTGGCACCACTAGAAACTCTATTGAAAAAGGACACCTTTGGTTGGAATGATCTATCCAAGGAATGTTTTAAGAAAACGAAGGATTTAATGACTTCAAACCCAGTTTTCACTTCCCCAAATTTACCTAAAACCTTTTCTATTGAATGTGATGATTTAGGTACTAGGATAGGAGCAATGCTTATGAAATAAAGCCAACCCATTACCTTAGAAAGTTGGAAATTAAATCCTAGAGAGAAAGAAAAATATACTTATGACAAAGAGATGTTCACAATCATTCACGCTTTGGAAAAATGTAAGCAATATGTGGTTGGAGACAAATTCTTAGTTAGTCTTAAAATATTTCTTAAACTAGAAGAGATTATCTTTAAAACAACATAAATGAGTTAGTAAGTATTTGATTTTGAAATTCTCTATAATAAGGGAAAGGAAAACCAAGTTATTGGTAGTTTATCAAGAAAATAAGAAGGGGGTGTTACATTGTGCACAATTTCAATAGTCATTCCTGAATGGATTTCCGATGTTCAAGTCGAATATATGAAAAATATAGAGATCAAAAAGATAATCAAGGAAGTCAATAACAATATAGCTTCTCACTCAAAACTTACATGGGAGAATGATATACTTGGGTACAAAGGAATAATATACTTTCCTAACACTTTCAAATTCAAAATACAAATTTTAAGAGAGAATCATGACTCCCCATTTGTAGGCCATGTTGTATTTTTCAAAACATACTACTATATCCAACAATATTTCTTCTGGAAAGGGATGAAGAATGATATTCAAAAATATGTCGCAGAATGTGATACCTGTCAGCCTTAAAACTTGGAATCAGTTGCACCCATAGGTATATCATGTTGTAGTTTGAGGGAAAGTACAAGAAGATTTATTGGTAGGTCCTTACATACAGAAACACACACACACCACAACATCATATAGAAGAATATATAGATATACATACATACATGAAAGGTGAGAGAGAGAACCATCAAAGAATTTTATTATATTCAGAACAACCCCTTCTTACATTCCATTACATATCCATGTGTGTGTGTGTGATATTATGTTACCAGTTGGTTACATTCTTTAACTGTCTAGTCAGTCAACTCTAACTTCCTATCAGACTGACTCTCCTAATTGACTACTACAACTGACTTGATAATCGAATGGTGAGCCTAGTCGGTGGGGCTAACTGGCCCCTACAACATCCCCCCCCCCCTCAATTCCTTGCTCATCCCGAGTAATGGGGGAGTGTGGTTATTACATTGACAAAATTGTTTACAAAAGTGAGGATGAGAAGAGAAGAAGTAGAAAAAGAAAATGATGATATCGAGAATTGTTGGAGTCCTTTTGCTTGTATTTCTACGATTGGCTTATGGTTGGATTGGGGGTTGTTCTTCCTCATCATTTTTCTCTTGAGGAATTTCCCACTCATGCATTATTATATTTGGAGGTAGTGGACATTATTTGACCTGTGCGTGGGATTCTTCTGATCCTTTCATGACTACCTATAGAGTCCTTGACTGATGGTTGGTAGTTGGCAAGTTCAACTCAAAAACTAAAGGATTGAAAAATTGCAAGTTCCTTTTGTAGGTTGGTGTAGCCCCCGACTTCCCTAGTTGTGGTATCCCTACAAATGATGTCTAGTAAATTATCGTGGATGTGTGAAACAAATGCTAGGAGAACATGTGCCATTCCTTGATCGAGTGTTGTGCCTCAATTCTAATTTATTTTGGTTGTCCCAAGAAATCTAGCTTGTTGGTTAAGGATGCCTTCTGAACCACAATAGACTTTGGGTCGAATTTCTCTTCAGATTCCTTTATTTTCTATGTGATCAAGTTGAGATGTTTGTGGGATTTATCTATTGTTTCTTGTGATATGCTTGCCTCTCACAACCATTTCTTCTCCTTCTCTTCAAGTTCTGTCTCAGCTTCTTTCTCCTTTGCAATGTGGGTTGGTATGGCTACTTTAATTTTGTAGTCGTTGGTGATATCCCTTGTTTTCTTTAAGTCCTCAATTATTTTTCTTTGGGATTTTAGCTTATTGTAGGTTTAGGTGAAGTATCTCGGGCAATTGTTCAAGAATGTATGCAACATTGTTCCCATGAAGTAACCTGCTCCAGTTTTTGATGTACTTTTTTGAATTTCCCAAACTCTGTATGCAAGATCATTGTTGTTTGTTGAGCGAATCCATGTTGATTTCTTCTCAATGTCCTTTTCTGTATCTGTTTAAGATCCCTATTTTCTTATAGAAGATGGTGTATTTATTCATGGTTATTAGCACATGTACTTATTACTACTTCGACAAATTTTTTATTGTTGCTAATGGTTCAACTCCCTTTGTCAGTTGATTAATGCCCAATTTTTCCTTTGTTAATAACACCAAATCCTTTATCACTCATTTTTCTTTATTTTTCCTTGCAACAAGTCATGCACCATCTCGTGCATCTTTCTTCCATCTATTTGTTGCTTCTTTGGTTAGCTCATCATATGGATCTATTATCTATTCATCCTCTGCAACCACTGAGTCGAATATTGTCTTTGTTGGTGTTGTTGTCAACTCGACTGGTTTGAATGTTGTGAATGTCATGGCCTTTGGATTTTTATCCTTCCTGTGTATAAT
>ML781741.1:588683-609622 GCA_009831015.1 Picea engelmannii | reverse complement strand
TGCTGGACATGGACGTGCTGGCCATGACCCTTTCAAATTGCTGAATTGATTCGTTGAGTTAGAACTTGCTCCAAAATTTCTCTTGCTTCAGAGTTTCTAACTAGTATTTGTTGCGTGTGGACTGACTTCTCTTCTGGGCTCAAAAATTTATGGATTTTTAACAGATTCCTCTAATGTTCTCTTTTGCCACTGGTGTATCTACTTCCACCCGACCCCACTTCTACATGCACAACATAGAATATTTGTAAATACTTCATTGGGCCACTGGTGTATCTACTTCCACCCGACCCCACTTCTACATGCACAACATAGAATATTTGTAAATACTTCATTGGGTCGGTCGTAGCTTCTTCCCCAAGATTTGAAAGACATGGGCTACAGTCCACGATCCCTAATTTTGTTTCGTTCTCAATCCCTTTCCACTTTTTGAGAAAAACTAGTATACATCTCTTTCATCCGTCTTCACACATGTTTTGGTAAGAAAACACCATCCTCTGATCTCATGCTCAAACTGCGCCATTGCCACGTTCACCTCAGCGTCTGCTTCTAATCGCGACCAACGCTATCAACAATGCGTTTTCACCTTTTGATTATGATCAGTGATGCTAACAAAGTTTCATGCAGTCGTTTTCATTCCTCATAAAACATGTATCCAGTTCCTACCATTGCTGTGATGGCTAATAACAATTTCGACACTTTTTACACACGAGAACCGTGGTCGTCCTCATTTTATTAATCAGATACAATGAAGATGTATTAATCACCTCCAATGGAAGGCCTATATAATAACCATTGGGATTGCTATGCATTTCCTTTACCTCCAACATGTTTCTCTTCATGATAGGATTCGTACACATTGAATCCGATCTAAATAGTCTCACCGGAAACACAGAATCAACTAAATCTTAGGTAATTGTTACCTAGAACTATAATTTGTCTAGCGCAACCTTGCAATTCACTTGCAACGTATGGTCCCAATCTTCATAGAACGTCTGTACGAGGGTCAGATACATAAGCCAGAGCCCAGTCCTTCCTATTTGCAACAGATCAAATTGCTTATGCTATTCACAAATTCTTCTTTTTTTGTCTTATGCTACCGACCATATCATTGTTGGATGAATCTACAGGAAGTCAATCCTGGTAGGTATGGCTGTTGATTCTCTTTGATGCTCATATCTATGATCTCTGCTATACAAGCGTTCATCGCGGTCATCAATTCAACCATCTTTTGAAACAGAGTGCCTGACTAGTGCACTATGATCATAGTTGCCTCTGTAGTACGTCATATCCTTCTCACATGATTTGATCTCCCTTTCAATATCTTCTGCAGGAGATTGTGAACACCTTCACTTGTGGTAATTATCCCGAGTAATGGGTCTATGATAACTTGCTTCATGCTCATGAGTTTTACCACTATCTCAAGGAGTTAAGATGCCATGTAGGAGTAATAAGAAATCTCCGAGCAACTCACTCTCCAGCTTGGATCTCCCACTGCACTTCTTGAAACCTTCCACGAGTGCCTACCTCAAACAACAGATCACAAATCTACACACTTCTCAAAATAATCCTCAACATACACTCTATATTTCAACAACATAATAATTCCAATAAGATCTCAACAATTCAATAAAAATATTTTCAGGAACCTTATGCTCTGATACCAAAATGATGAAATCAGAGACACAGCGGAATTAAAACACACCCAAACCAACATTATGCAAAGAAGGGGACAATGGGAAATGTGCTCCCAAACCACCCCAAAGGGGAAATTAAATTACAATCATTCTCCAATGTTCCACTATTGTACAAATGGTCCTTTTATATAATATGACGTGACCATAACAAATACATCAAAATTGGGAAATTAGTTCAACTATTTCTTTGACTATTTTCTACAATATTTCCCTAACCATCTCCTATGATCTCTCCATAACCTCTCCATGATTCTCTCAACAATCATCATCCCTATATTCTGTCAATTCTCTCCATATCTCATTCCTACGTAGACTTTCTAGAATAAGTCTACCATATTAGAATTATCATATTATTATCCATGATTACAAGTAAGAATGGTTCTTTTCCTTAATGAGTATTATATTGGTCCCTTCTCTATTTTTTCATTTGTCGTCATTTAACCTTCATCTTTAGCTCTTTGGTCTTCTTTCTCAGTCATCCTCAATCTTCTTCAGTTGTACCTGTAAAACATAAACATGGGTTGCTAGCCGTTGTATCCGCCGTTTCCCTAGGGAACCTTTTCTCGTACATGGTTAATCAACCTGTCTCCGTGACATGTCTGCATACCTATACCTTTACCTCTCCTGCATCACCATCATCATCATCCTCATCTTGGGTTTTTGGTTTACTCTTAACCATGTTCTTGATGCTCCTGCATCAAAATATATGTTTCGGTTATATGAAGAATTTGATAATCTGTTCAAGTAGTAAAATTTGTTGCTCCATGTGCCTGGGTGATTGTAAAATTGAAAGAGAGTTGTGTAAAATATATTATGTTGTTTTTCCTATTTCTATTTTTATAAACTGTTGTAAGTGATTATTTGTAACTCTGAGTAAGAATCACATTTTGGCTGGGCATTTGCAACCCATTTGTATGAATATAGCTCATGGATTAGTAGTGAAGACTAAGTTGTCAAAATCTTCACAAAACATCTGAAGTTAGGAATGTATAATCTCTATTAAATGAATTTTGCTCCCTATTATACTGAAGTTATAGGTCGGTTCTGGGAGGTGGTATGTCCCTGGTTGATGGACAAGTCTTAAGACCTTCTTGGAAGGTTTAGCTGAATGCTAAATAATTTGTGGAAGCATGGGTAAACACCCTTAACTTTCAACCAACATGGTAAGCTTGATAAGGGGGAGTCCTGTAATGAAAGACTGACTTTGATTTTTGTCTCATAAGCCTAGGATATCTATTTGATAGGTTAAGGTATTTAACATGAGGAGTGTGGAATAAAATGAAATTATGAATTATGTGTTCTGTATTTAATTTATGCCTTACTAAGGCATGGTAAGAATACAATTCTTACCTGGATTAACTCAGTAAAATTATGTCCAAAGGTAAAGACCTCAAATGGTGGCTTTTTCCTAGATAGTAGTAAATATTTGCATGATTTTAGGTGGGCAGTAAGTGCTGGTTAAAAACAAAATTTTATTGTGAGAAATTTTATTTCTAAGAGATTTTATCTAATAGAAGAAACTCAAATAAATAAATATGTGTTTATATATTTTAATATGGTTTCCTGAGCGAAATTCACTATGGTGTAGGAAGGTTGATAACTCTTGGTATTTTTTCCAAATTTACCATTTATTGTCTTAATAAGTTGAATATTAGGAGGAAGTCTTATATTAAAAAAACATGAAATTCTATCCTAGGAACATGAGCGGAGAAACTTGAAAATTTTGCTTCCTTTAGGAAAATAAATAATTTTGTTAAGTTACTAGTCTTAAGAATTCGCATTGCACAGAGGTCAACTCTGAAATCCTCAAGGGAGATCACTGTTAATGTATTTTTGTTTTATTTAATTTCAAAATCCCCTTTCTCTCAACATTTAAAAATATTAAACTCCACATGAGTCGTCGGGCACTAGGAGATTGAGATTGTAAGGTGCATTTGCTACATGAGATCCACGGGGGTCGATTAATGAAATAACCATAATATAAAATTGTAGCATCGCTTTTCGGTTACCAAGGCTTAATCGTTCTTAAAAGAAAATTATAACACCACTTTGTACATAACTCATACATGCATTATATAATCCACATGCGTTTAAGCAAATAAATACATTTAAGCTTAGAGTAAACATATTATTTACTGCTATAATAAACAATCAATAACATTAACATTAAATTGATATGCACAACATAATACATGTTGATTATAATACACAGAGATACAGAAACATAATTAAAGCATCATCTGATACTTATCTTTTAACAGTGGTAGATTCCACCAACCAAGTGTAGGCCTTCCACGAACCTCCCAGCCTTAGACCGCACTGCTCATCAAGCTTAGCAGTGGGTCACCCCCGAGTTGGGACTAAGCTCCACCCTGAGACAAGGAATCCTAGGCTAGGCTGGGGTTATAGGGAAAACAACACACAGCCACAAGGAAGGGATTCTCTTCCAGGAACCACTCACGCTCATTGCCCACAGACCCTCATTCCCCACATGCCTGTTCCACCCCAGGAGTATACACCTTCTTTGTCACCTGGACAGTCCTTCGGTTGCTAACCTCCCTTGCCTTGGGTTACAGCAACAGACCAGACTGGAAGTCTCCGGGCTTTGTGGCAGCTACAGGGTTCCTTCCAAGAGTCCTCTCCTTCCTCTGTGCACTCTCTCACTTAGAGAGAGACGCTCACAGGCCAAACCACCTGTTCATCCAACCTCAAACACCACTCTCGCCTGGAGAGAGTGTTTCACAACTAGTCACAAGCCATACGCAGTCCCGCACTGCGCAACTGCAATTACCCACGAAAATACAGACACCGACTTCCTCAAAACGGGTTCAGAAATGGCAAAATGGTCTCACAGTCACGGCTTCGGGATAGAGGCTTCACGCACAAGCTCCATTTCGGATAGAGGATGCACACGGATTCCCCAGACACCACACAGGCTTTTCGGTTCAGAACAGAGGTGAATCCGACACTTTCAGAATCAATCACAGGCTTCTGTTTCAGTACAAAGGTATACACGGGTTTTCTCAGAGCCAGACACAGGCTTTTCGGATCACAGGGACACACAAAGGTTCTCTGCAGAACTCGGGTCCGTCGTACTGCTTAGAGCCCGTACACGCTCAGGCCATCTGATCGAATGAGAGCGGGGACCCCTCTCACAGCTCACCCTGACCGTTTTATTTGCATGCACCAGGATTGACATTTGTCGCCCTGGGAACTGCATGCGTTCCACCACCACGCATCTCTTCCTCATGGTTAGGAACTTAGGATAAAACATGAAATGCTCATGCCTGTTTGAAATAATATTAAAATATTATTCCCAAGGCTGAAGCCCACTAGGCTTAACACTTAGCCCCCCCCTTTCCCACCTTCCAGCCCCTAATCCCTTGGCCACTCTGTGGAAGCTCAGTTCCCCTTCACTCATTCATCGTGGTCGGTCTGCACCTGGCGATGTTTACAATTTTATTAAATGTTCTGCATGATTACATATATAGCAGTAGGCTCATGGCCTTCAACACTTAGGCTCCCTGGCCTAACAAGCACATAAGCCACCAACTTATAAAAACTTGGCTCACCAGCCTATAAAACATAATTACAATTCCTTTTAGAACATGATTTACAACATGACTCGGCCTTGGGGACACTACAATCCCTCTCCCTTATTTCTGCACTGTCCTCAGTGCAACTTACACTGTCTTTGCAAGCCTTTCAAAATTTTCAAAAAGATGCAGGTACTCTGCCCACATAGCATCTGCATGCTCCCATGTCGCGTCTTCAGGACCGTACCAAGTCCACTGGACCTTTACAAGCTCTATAGCTCAATTCTGGAGCTGTTTGCTTTTCCTGTCCAATATGCACACATGATGCACTTGCAGGACACCTTCTGGTTCCACCTGAATCACATTCCAATCGATAACATGATTATCATCAGGTACATATTTCTTAAGCAGTGAAACATGAAACACATTATGTACAGTCATAGATGCAGGTAATGCAAGCATGTATGCAACTGACCCAATCCTTTCCAGGATCTCAAATGGCCCACAAAATCTTGCTGCCAATTTGGCGCAACTTCCCAACTTCATGGAACTCCTGTTAGTCTTCACTTTTAGGAAAACATGGTCACCCACTTTGAATTCTCTATGGGTTCTGTTACTATCAACGTAACTTTTCTGCCTATCCTGGGCAACTTTTAGATTCCTTTTAATTTTTATCATTTGATCTTCCATCTCTTTGAGCAGTTCAGGCCCAACTACTGCTCTGTCAGCTGGATTATCCCAGCTCACTGGAGTGTTGCACTTTCTTCCATAAAGTGCTTCGAATGGGCTCATCTTCAACGATGCATGATATCCATTATTGTAGGCAAATTCTACCAAATGCAGGTAGTCTTCCCACCTTGATGGTTTATCCATCACATACATTCTCAGTATGTCTTCTATTACTCTGTTCACTCTCTCTGTCTGCCCATCAGACTCGGGATGATACGCTGTACTAAATTTCAGATTCGTTCCGAATCCCTTAAACAGTCCATTCCAGAAATTCGAGGTGAATTTCGGGTCCCTATCAGACACAATTGTTTTAGGAATTCCATGCAAGCGTGCAACTTCTTTTAAAAAGATATCAGCAACATCAACTGCTCTATGTGTGGTTTTTAGTGGAATAAAATGGGCATCTTTTGTAAGCTTGTCCACCACCACCATGATTGAATCATGCTGCTTGCTTGTTCTGGGTAGTCCGGTGATAAAATCCATTGTTACCACATCCCATTTCCACTCAGGAATGGGTAAAGGTTGCAACAACTCTGCTGGGTGCCTATGCTCAGCCTTAACCTTCTGGCACTCCATACATCTGGCGATGTATTCAACGATTTCCTTCTTCAGACCTGGCCAATAGTAATAGATTTTGACTGCTGCCACAGTTTTCTGGTATCCGAGATGCCCAACATAAGCCACGTTATGCATTTCTTTCAGAATTGCTAGCTTCAAATCTCGGACATTGGGTACATACACTCTGTTTTTATACAGAAGTAAGCCATCGGTTCCCAAGGTGCAACTTCCCTGGGTCTGTGGTCTCTCACGCTGCTGTAGCTTTGCTACCAGACCTCTGTACTGCAAATCAACATTTGCAGCTTCCAAAATTCTGTCTCTGGTCTCAGTCTTGTACATGCTAATTGTTGTAGCATGTAATTTGTGCACTTTTCTGCTGAGTGCATCAACCACCTTATTTTCTTTCCCTTTGATATGCTTGATATCAAAGTCATATTCACACAGAAACTCCAACCATCTGGTTTGCCTGGCATTTAAAATCGTCTGATCAAATAAATACTTCAGACTGTTGTGGTCTGTTCTCAATTCGAATCTCCTTCCCATGAGGTAATGTCTTCATTTCCTCAATGCGTGGACGATTTCTGCCAGCTCTAAATCGTGAGTGGCATAATTCCTTTCATGCTCTTTTAGCTTTCGGGACTCATAATAGATTACAAATCCCTCTTGGCTGAGAACTCCTCCCAGCCCCTCCTTACACACATCAATGCGCACCACGAAATCCATATTTGGATCTGCAATCTTCAGGATTGAAGCGTTGGTTAGCAGTTGCTTCAATCGCTAGAAACTGCTCTCACACTCTTCAGTCCACTGAAACTTCTTCTCCTTCATTCTCATTTGGTGACATCCTGATCTGAGATCTATCTTCGAAAATATTTTCGCATCCTTCAACTGATCAAAAGATCATCGATCCTTGGCAGAGGATACTTGTTCTTGACAGTTACCTTATTCAACTGCCGGAAATCAATGCACAACCTCAACGTCCCATCTTTCTTCTTCACAAATAGGATCAGGGCTCCCCAAGGTGACACACTGGGGAGAATGTACCCCTTCTTCAAAAGCTCTTCAAGCTGCAATTGCAACTCTTTCAGCGCTGGGGTACTCATTCTATAAGGAGCATTCGAAACTGGAGCTGCTCCAGGCATCAAATTTATAGAAAAATTGATGTCCCTCTTCGGAGGTAGTCTAGGTACCTCCTGAAATACGTCCTTGAACTCTGTGAGTACCTCATGGTCTTCCATATTTGAGACTACATCACTGGATGCTTCTCCCACATGGGCTGCAAATAACTGACAGCCTTTCCTGTAACACTTCTTCAGCTGCATGGCTGAGATTTCTCTAACAACCACGGCTCTGGGAATTCCTTGGACTGTTACCTGATTTCCCTCTTCATCCAGGCATGTAAACCTCTTGTTGTGGTAGTCCAGAAGGGCATGGTGCTGGTCCAACCAGTCCATCCCAATTAAGCAGTCGTAAGAGCCTCAAGGCAGAATATTCAATTCAACCTTAGTGCTCAATCCTTTCATGTCCACTGAACATGACTTAACCAATTCAGTGACCTTCCTCTTGGTCCCTGTGGCCGACTGCACTAACCAAGATTTCTCATGTTTTCTTCTTAATAAACACAAACTTTCCACCACCCTAGGATCTACATAACTATGGCTATCCCCTGAATCAATTAAAATAATAAGTGGTCGGTTGTTGATCGTACCTTCCACTTCAATCATGTGCGATTGAAATTCTGCTTGTTTATTGTCCAGGGCTGCGTAAATCCTCGGCATTCTGTTGCCCATATCTTCCACTATTTCAGCCTGCTGAATAGTATGGACAATTCTTTCTTTATCTTTTCTGTGGGGGCAGTCTCTGTACCTATGATTCCCTTTACATCCCCAACACTCCATAGGTGGAGGCCTTGGCATCTACTCACTCCCTTCAACTTTCCTGGGCTCTCTAAAGGATGACTGTCCCCAAGGACTGTTCCTGAAAAAGGGAGGCTTGTTTCCCTTATTCCTCTGTTCCTTCTTAAACCTCTTCTGGTCATCCCAAGCCTTATGAAAGGTAGACTTTTCTCTTTGTTGTTCATACAAGCATTTTGCCCTTCTTATGGTTTCTTCCATGGTCTTAGGATCATCATATTGAATCTTGTCACCAATGGAAGGTGGCAGCCCACTCAGATACCTCTAAATTTTGACAACCTCGTCTTTTATGAATGGAACATACTTTAATAGTTCCAGAAAACTTCGTTCATACTCGTCAATAGTCATGCTGCCCAATTTGAGTTCGAAGAACTCGAACTCCTTCATCTTTCTGTCATAGTATCTTTTGGTTAGGTATTTCTTCTCGAAATACCTCTTTAACTCCTTCCACGTGACCTCTTTCTCTCTGATGTGCTGCACTTGCACCAACTGATCCCACCACATGGATGCTTTTCCTTTCAGCTGGTACATTGCAATTCTTCCTTCTGCATGGGCAGAATAATTCTGCAATTGGAAGTATTTCTTCATGCCCAACAACCATGTTTTGACATCTTCTTCCTTCTTATGTTCACCATCGAACGTAGGTGGTTTAATCTTGTTGATTTCCCCTTTCAATTCATCCCTTCCAGATTTTCGGTGTTTTCTGGTAGGGGACGGGCTTGAACTACTCTGTGTTTCCTTGCCAGAATGCTTCGGGGAGAGATGGTAATGTCTGCTACCACTCCTCGATCTTCTTCTCCTCTTAGGGGTTCTGACACTTCTTGATCTGCTTGTGTCACTTTCTTTTTCTAATTTCTTTTCTATTCTTTCTAGGCTCTTCAACATTTTTAGGTTGAATTCACCCTGCCGATCCCTGACTTTCATGAGCTTTCGGCTATCAGCTCGGCGTGCCTAAGCATCTCTTTGCAATCCTTTAATGATTTTCATTATGTGCCCTTCCTTGTCTAATTCTCTTCCATGCCCATTGGAGTTCGATCCTTCGACTCCCAGGTTGACATCTCTTCCTTCTCTTTCGTCCTCTGAAATGGAGGCAATCTGCACCTCTTCCATTTCTATACTCGGCGTCAGTTTTCGGTTGTCCTGACACTCGTTGAACTCTACACACACAACGTGCAATCAACCGAAGTTTGTTAGGCCTTAACCCTTACAAAATCACAATATTCATAATTCAACGTGAGCGAAAAAGCGTTTTGGCTTCACAAAGTTTTATGAGCTCTAACGACTCTGTATTTTCAGGACTTCATTTTTCGGGGTTTTTGTCCACAAGGATCCAACAGTTAAATCCACGACAGTTCTTATGTCCTTCGAAAATTTCGGGACTTCGGGTTTCGGGGTTTCAGTTCTTGAGACTTCTAGACTCGCTTTCCTTTCCAACCTCCGACTTCCGAAATTCCGATTTACTTATCCTCCGGCCCACACAACACAACCGTCTCCACATATACAGTGGTGAGTGGCACCCTTCGGTGGTTCCATGTCACCTATGATGACGTCATCGGGTCCCACTGCTCTCGCCTGTCTCCTCGACTTACTGGCACGTGGTACACCCATGTGTCCACGTCTGTTCAAAAGGAAAAATCCAACGGTTAGACTTTTCTCGGATTGATGGCGCAGATCTTTTCGGTGTTTCGGGGTTTCGGGCATCAGGAGTCCGTGTATCCCATATCTCGAACTTCCATTTGCCGAAATCCTGAAATTACGGTTTACTCCTCCGCTGAATCGGACGATCAACTCCCTTCCTACGATCTACAGTGTAGATCGTTTCTGGATTTCGGGTTTCAGAGGTGTTCACCTTCCTCACTTCCCATCTCCCGACTTTGCGAAATCCGAAAGGTTTTCGCGACTAACTCGAGCGCGACTCCGCCAGATCTAACGGTCGAGCCTTCCTCCCAGATCTACAGCGTAGATCTTCTCGGGTTTTCGGGTTTTCAGGAGTTTGCGTATCGCGATTCCCACGCTCCTGTGCAATTCCAAAGGGTTTTTAAACCCTGCGCACGTTTTCCCGATCCGACGGTCACAAGGGTTCGCTACTTCCCTCCCGAACAGATCCTAAGGCTCCAACACTGCTGGTGTGGAGTCCTCTCTCCCTATGGCCATATACCACACCAGCTGCGGTTTCACAACACCGCTATACCTCCTGAGCTTATAGGCACAGTCAAGTAACTCCTTGACACCCCAGACCATACCAGGGTCCGAAATTGGTCCTCCAGACACAATTTCTCCTCTCACCCTCGGTCCAAAGACCACTCAACTGGCCCATCTAGGCTCAGTGTCGAAACCTTGGCTCTGATACCAATTTGTAGCACTGCTTTTCGGTTACCAAGGCTTAATCGCTCTTAAAAGAAAATTATAACACCACTTTGTACATAACTCATACAGGCATTATATAATCCACATGCGTTTAAGCAAGGAAATACATTTAAGCTCAGAGTAAACATATTATTTACTGCTATAATAAACAATCAACAACATTAACATTAAATTGATATGCACAACATAATACATGATGATTATAATACACAGAGATACATAAACATAATTAAAGCATCATTTGATACTTATCTTTTAACAGTGGTAGATTCCACCAACCAAGTGCAGGCCTTCCACGAACCTCCCAGCCTTAGACCGCATTGCTCATCAAGCTCAGTAGTGGGTCACCCCCGAGCTGGGACTAAGCTCCACCCCGAGACAAGGAATCCTAGGCTAGGCTAGGGTTACAGGGAAAACAACACACAACCGCAAGGAAGAGATTCTCTTCCAGGAACCATTCACGCTCACTTCCCACAAACCCTCATTCCCTACATGCCTGTTCCACCCCAGGAGTATACACCTTCTCTGTCACCTGGACAGTCCTTCGGTTGCTAACCTCCCTTGCCTTGGGTTACATCAACAGACCGGACCAGAAGTCTCCGGGCTTTGTGGAAGCTACAGGGTTCCTTCCAAGAGTCCTCTCCTTCCTCTGCGCACTCTCTCACCTAGAGAGAGACGCTCACAGGCCAAACCACCTGCTCATCCAACCTCAAACACCACTCTCGCCTGGAGAGAGTGTTTCACAACTGGTCACAAGCCATACGCAGTCCCGCATTGTGCAGCTGCAATTACCCACGGAAATACAGACACCGGCTTCCTCAAAACGGGTTCAGAAATGGAAAAATGGTCTCACGGTCATGACTTCGGGACAACGGCTTCACACACAAGCTCCATTTTGAATAGAGGATGCACACAGATTCCCTAGACACCACACAAGCTTTTCGGTTCAGAAAAGAGGTGAATCCGGCTCTTTCAGAATCAATCACAGGCTTCTGGTTTAGTACGGAGGTATACACGGGTTTTCTCAGAGCCAGACACAGGATTTTCGGATCATAGGGATGCATGAAGATTCTCTGCAGAACTCGGGTCCGTCGTACTGCTCAGAGTCCGTACACGCTCAGGTCGTCTGATCGAATGAGAGCGGGGACCCCTCTCACAGCTCACCCTGGCCGTTTTATTCGCATGCACCAGGGTTGACACTTGTTGCCCTGGGAACTGCATGCGTTCCACTAGCACGCAACCCTTCCTCATGGTTAGGAACTTAGGATAAAGCATGAAATGCTCATGCCTGTTTGAAATAATATTAAAATATTATTCCCAAGGTTGAAGCCCACTAGGCTTAACACTTAGCCCCCCCCTTTCCCACCTTCCAGCCCCTAATCCCTTGCCCACTCTGTGGAAGCTCAATCCCCCTTCACTCATTCATTGTGGTTGGTCTGCACCTGGCAGTGTTTACAATTTTATTAAATGTTTTGCATGATTACATATATAGTAGCAGGCTCCTGGCCTTCAACACTTAGGCTCCCTGGCCTAACAAACACATAAGCCACCAGCTTATAAAAACTTGGCTCACCAGCCTATACAACATAATGACAATTCCTTTCAGAACATGATTTACAACAGGGCTCGGCCTTGGGGACACTACAAAAATAATATCATTAAACTCCATTCGAAGCTATCAACCACCATGAGATTGAGATTAGAAGGTGAGCGTAAATGTAATACACCCGGTATCCAATATAATATGATAATATTAAACCCACCATGCTATCGAGCACCAAGAGGTTGAGATTAGAAGGTGTGCGTAAATGCGATGTACCCAGGGGCTGATGTAACATAATATCATTATACCTCACTAAGCTATTGGGCACTGAGAGATGGAGAGGGAGAGGTGCCTGCGGTAAGAGACTTGCCCGGGGGTCGATGCAATTATAATATAAATCTAATTTAATAAACCCCAATGCTTTATGATATATAAAATATTATTATTAATGTCTCCATCGAGATATTAGAGCTCGAGATTGGAAATGGTAAAAACTCATGTTTGATATACCCGGAGGCTAGTGCATCATATTATAACTTAATTAAATCTCGATGAATTATAATATAAAATATTATTAATAGTTTTTCACTGGAACATTGGAGATAGGGAAAATCGTAAGAAGGCATGTGCGACAGGCAATACACTTGGGGTAAAGTAAAATATCAATAATTATGGGTTGGTGAAATAGTAGGCCAAAATTGTCATTATGTGGGGATTAATTAACCATAATGTGAATTAAATAAAAGAAATCCTAAGGTGAGGGATTTTAATGTAATGGTGTTTGTATTAACTTAATAAGGTTTAAAGGCATGGAGGGTGCGAATCCACATGTGCTATGTGTTAAGCCAGGTGGCAGGTCCCAATTTGGGCCATGTGTTCAGGATGCTCGCTGGACTACCGACATATCTCCTATTGGGATTTTTGGTGATATGGTGGTGTTGGAATGGCTGAAACTCGGTAGCTCGATATTGACATGTCAAGTATTGAGAGAATGTAGGTCAGGTGGCATTGAGTGTAGAGGAGCTGAGGGCCTCGGTGGATGGATTACTATGTGGGCACCAAGTCATTAATCGAATAAAAACCCACATATGTGCCATATCGGCCACGTGGGCATGAGAGGGCTTTAGCAATAAGGTATGAAACTTTAGGAGGCCATAACTTTTGATCCAAAGCTCATATTTGAGCTTGGTTACAGATGTTGAGAATCTCTTAATGAGCAAAATACGTTGGTGCTCTCAATAAGAGGCTTGAATATGGATAAGGAAAAACAAAACTTAGATACCCCACCCCTTTAAGCGAACCTAAGAGGCGGGTAGGTTACAGAGTGGTATCAAAGCATGGTTACATCACATGGGCTATATGGGATCAAGAAGTTCAATGGTAACAATAAACCATAAAAGAGATAGTATACTTTAAAAAGTTTATATAAATTATTTAAAGGGATAAGACATATTTTTCCCTTCTTGGTTGCTTGAATTTTGCATGACGAAACTCATGCTTTTGGCTGCTTGAATTAAAATTCTACAGAAATTTATAGTGTTGGTTGTCCTCTAATAAATATTGTTGAGTAAACCTGCAAGGGAATGAAATTCCATTTATAGGCCGTGTATGCCAATGAATACCTTTCCCGGGAAAATGTTTGATATATTTATAAAATGCTATTTTGAATGATCAACTAACAATGGTGTTTGTTTAAGCACATAAGAAGTCACAACAGTAAGAGAAATGGTAACCTATACTAGGATGGAAGAGACTTCCCATAACAGAGAAGAATAGTCATATAAGAGGAGGATGATGGAAACTCCTCCAAACTTAGCATAAACGGTAAGGAGACTAATGGATGAGCTTCAAAGCTTTAAGGATGATAATGAGAAGCTCATCAGAGAGAAATAAAAGCAAACTGAATTAAATACAATACTGCTACAAAGCCTATTCGATATCCAAAGATAGTTGCAACATGGACCAACAACTAGTGAGATTGAGAGGCCTCAATCCAAGAAGACACAAAGCCCCCACCCCTTTAAGCGAACCTAAGAGGCGGGTAGGTTACATAGTGGTATTAAAGCATGGTTACATCACATGGGCTGTGTGGGCTCAAGAAGTTCAATGGTAACAATAAACCATAAAAGAGATAATATAATTTTAAAAAGTTTATATAAATTATTTGAAGGGATAAGACATATTTTTACCCTTCTTGGTTTCTTGAATTTTGCATGACGAAACTCATGCTTTTCGCTGCTTGAATTAAAATTATGCAGAAAATTATAGTGCTGGTAGTCCTCTAATAAATATTGTTGAGTAATGCTTGTAGGTGAATGAAATTCCATTTATAGGTTGTGTATGCCAATGAATACCTTTCCCGGGAAAATGTTCGATATATTTATAAAATACTATTTTGAATGATCAACTAACAATGGTGTTTGTTTCAACACATAAGAAGTCACAACAATAAGAGAAATGGTAACCTATACTAGGATGGAAGAGACTCCCCATAACAAAGAAGAAGAGTGAGATAAGAGGAGGATGATGGAAACTCCTCCAAACTTAGCAGAAACTGTAAGGAGTCTAATGGTTGAGCTTCAAAACTTTAAGGATGATAATGAAAAGCTCATCAAAAAGAAAGAAAATCAAACTCAATTAAATGCAATACTGCTACAAATCTTGTTCGATATCCAAAGATAGTTGCAACATGGACCAACAACTAGTGAGATTGAGAGGCCTCAATCCAAGAAGACACAAAACCCCCCATAAATTCAAAAGCACGGTTCAACAAACAACAATATTGGAAAAGTACCTCAAAGAAGGCACAACATGGTTCTAAGAGGCATGCATCCATCATGGATTTGTCCATAAAATTTCTTAGTGAGAAGGAAGAGAGCTCTGAGGAATTGTCCAGTGATGAGGTCAATTCAAAGTCCCAAAGAAAGAGGAAGAAACATTCAAAGAGTTCCATACCCAAAGAATTCAAGAAGGCCAAGCACCTACTTTTGATGGAAAAATAAAAAAGGGGAAGGAGCAAAGGCATGGTTATTCGGACTAAAGAAATACGTTAGGGTACATGACTACTATGATAACATGAAGGCCAAAGTAGCCATATTTAACCTGGATGTAAAAGCCTCCATTTGGTAGAAGGATATTAAAAATGTAATAGGTATCCATGATATAAAGCTAACTTGGAAGCAATTTGAGAAATGATTCAGGAAAGAGTACTGATCTAAGAGGTACTATGATGGAAAGATAAAGGAGTTCCATGAACTCAAGTTGGGCCAACTCACTATGGAAAATTATGTGAACAAATTTCTTGAGTTGTTGAGGTACGTACCTTACATCTTGAAGGATGAGAAAGTGAATATGCAATGTTTTCTCAGTGGGCTACCACAATCTTTCCAATATCGGATTGAATTTGATGAAACCAAAACACTTGAAGACACCATAATAAAGGTAAAGTGTTGCTATGATCAGTCCAAGCTTGAGATGGAGCACAATAAGGTGTGGAAGAAAAAGGACAAGATGAGACTTAAGATGAAAGGATTCAAATCCTCAATATTTAAGAATTTTGGAAGGAATACCAGGTCAAGTTTTCTAATCAGAGGTGCACAACAACAAAATTTTCCCACCCAAAGAGAGAATAAGACTTCTGGACCAGCAATAAAAAATACTGAATACCCAAAGAAAGGGCCACTAAGATGTTGGGGGTGTTGAGAAGAGCATCTGTTGAGGGATTGCCCTCATAGAAAACATAACAATAGAAGGGTGTACAATGTTCAAGAAGTGTAACGCCCCTAAACTGATAAATGATTAAAGATTATTAAGCAAGATTTAATTAGGGAAGAATTACAGTTAACAAAATAACATTGATGGCAGACTGCATTCAATGATCTGATAAACCGATTTAAAAGACAGTCAGTAAGAAAGGGGGATAAGAACAGAGTTACGTATGCACAGAGTTGCGTATGCAGGGTGCGGGAGCCCATAAATCCCGAGGCAATAAAACTTAWTGKGGGACGCAGGTTGGAGGAYGCGTGGAGGAGGTTGGTGGTAGAGTTACTGCGTGAGGCGGCRGGGAGGAATAAGGGACGGGAAGAGGGGGATGKGCAGGCCATTCGGCGGGGATGGATGYTGCGGGGCTGTGAGCTCAGGACCACTGAAATTGCCRGAAGCAGAGAGATTCTGSGTACTGWGATATTTSGCWGTRAACTATTGTGTTAGGTGAACAKAGGGCCTCTGGACTCTGTGTTTTGTGATGAACTGTTGTATTCTGTGGTGAGCAGAGAGTTCTGCACCACGGTATCTACTGTGAGTAGCAATTTTCTGTACACTACTGTATTGGCTGTGAGCCTGTGGTATTTTGTGGACTGTTGGCTTTCTGTAAGCAAGGAACAGAGTGTTCTGAACTGTGGCTTGATCTAGGGAGGCATCGAGTTGCTGAAGGTTTTGGGCACGGAGGGCCAGGATATCCGTAGATATCCTGGAGCTAGGTAGTTTTCCTAGTTGGCAGGGATGACAGTAGTTTTGGGCAGTTAATTGCTTGTTTGTGGCAGAGTTACCTGTGTATCAGCAGGAGCAGAAGCAACAAGGCAGCAGAAATTAGCATCAGTATCAGGTATTTGTCAAGTTATGCATTTATCTCATTTTTACCAGAAAGTTATTACCCTGTGATAAATCTAAATTACCGAAACTGCTGTTGAGAAAATAAATATATGCTGTGAAATCGTTATCTCCGTTTAGAAAATGAATTGTTATGAAATTAAATTAATGCTTAGAATGATATGGGCATTACAAGAAGACACTACAATGAATGGTGTGTCCAACAATGTTCCACAAATCTATGCAGAGGTTGAGAATCAACAAGGAGATCACCAAGCTTCCGTGGTGGAAATAGAAGGTAAACTTTCCAACTACTCCGTTTCAATTTTAATTGACCCTGGATCTAATATGGGTTACATATCTCCACAAATTGTTGAAGCATGTGTCTTACAAAAGGAAAAACATAAGAAGTCATGGCTGGTACAACTAGTCACATGGACCAAAAGGAAGGTAACTGAAGTTATTAAAGCATGCCAATTTGAAATGAATGGGTTGCCCACACAAACAATCCTAACTACACTTCCATTAGGGTCATATGATTTGTTTATTGCCATGGATTGGGTGGTTGCTCATAAATCCAAACTAGACTACTATAATAAGAACTTAGAGTGTGAAGATGAGGAAGGAAAGAAAAGAACCTTACAAGGAGTGTAGGAACCTATATCTATGAGACAGATTTCAACACTACAAGTGAATAAGTGTTGCAGAAAAGGATGCCCCTTATATGCCATACAAGTGTTAGAATCAACTGAAGACAATAAGCCTAGCATTGAAGATCATATGGTGCCAAGGTAGTACAAAAATGTATTTCCGGAAGAAATACTAGGCTTGCCTCCCAAGAGAGACATTGATTTCTCAATTGAACTCATGCCAGGAGAAGTACCAATGTCTAGAGCACCTTATAGAATGATCACACTTGAGTTGGTGGAACTTAAACTACACCTGAAAGAAATGTTAGAGAAATGATACATAAGGCCTAGTGTATCTCCTGGAGAGCACCTGCCTTATTTGTTAAAAAGAAGGATGGCACAATTAGATTGTGTATTGACTATAGACAACCGAATAAAATGATTATCAAGAATAAGTACCCTCTACCAAGGATCAATGACCTCTTTGATCCGCTGAGAGGAGCTACAATATTATCAAAAATAGACTTGAGGTTCGAGTACCGTCAAGTAGAATTAAAGATGAGGACATTTACAAGGCTGCCTTTCGAACAAGGTATGGGAATTATGAGTTCTTGTTGGTGCCATTTGGACTTACAAATGCACCAACCACCTTTATGTGCCTAATGAATAGTATTCTTAGAAAATATTTGGATAAATTTGTATTAGTGTTCATTGATGACATCTTGATTTACTCCAAGAATAAGGAGGAGTGTGAGGAACATCTCAGATTAGTGCTTCAAGTGTTAAGAGAACACAAATTATATGCCAAATTTAGTAAATGTGATTTCTTTCAGAAGCAGGCCCATTACTTGGGCCATGTTATTTATGAGGAAGGAGTAGTACTAGAACGTGAAAAGATTAAATCCATCATGAATTGGCCTGCACCAAAAGATGTGACATAAGTGAGGTCATTCATGGGCCTGGATAGGTATTACAAAAGATTCATACAAGGGTTCTCAAAGATTGGTCACCCAATCACTTCACTTAAGAAAAAGGGAGTGAAATTTGTTTGGACAACAAAATGCGAAGATAGTTTTCAACAATTAACGTCTCTTCTAACCCATGCACCTATTCTGAAGATGGTTGATCCAAATAAATATTTCTTAGTATGTACAGATGCTTGCAAGGAGGGATTCGAAGGGGTTCTAATACAAGATGACCATGTAATTAGTTGAGTCAAGAAAATTGAATGAACATGAGACTCATGTGACTCATGACTTAGAGCTTGTTGCCATAGTGCATGCTCTAAAGATGTGGAGACACTATCCATTGGGAAGAAATTTTGTACTCATGACTGACCACAATGGATTGAGATATCTATTTGAGTATGCCAAATTGAATGCTAGAAAAGATGGATGGATGGCTCTTATCAGTGAATTTGATTTTGAAATCCGACACAATACAGGTAAGGAGAACCGAGTAGCAAATACACTTAGTAGAAGTATGAAAATCATTGACATGGCTACCTTAAGCACATGCGAATTAGATATCAAAGAAATAATTAGAAAATCACAAGAAGAAGATGAACACTTCAAGAGTGTAAATCATGCTTGGAACATGAGCCAAATGGGCCAAAGTATAGTGTATACCTGTTGTTAGAGAAAAACTTATTGACCTACAAGGGCATATTTTATGTCTCATGAGTAGCTGACCTGAAGAGGCTCACAATGGATGATCTTCATAGAAACCCATATTCGGGTAAATCCTCTATACCAGAAAATGATAACCACCACAAGGAAGTTGTATTATTGGCCAAGAATGAAAAGGGACATAGGTGAGTACATTGCAAAATGATTGGAATGTCAATAGGTCAAAGTAGAACACAAGCACCCATCAGGGTTGTTGCATCCCTTGCCAATTCCAGAATGGAAATGGGAAGTCATCTCAATGGATTTTATCACTGGACTACCAATCAAAACAAAACAAAATGATTCAATCATGGCGGTTGTGGATAAGTTGAGCAAGGAAGCTCACTTTATTCCAGTGAAATATACCCAAAAAACAATTGACATTGCTAATATTTTTATGAAGGAGATTTTTAGGTTGCATAGAATTCCAAAGACGATCATATCAGATCGAGAAGCCAAGTTCACTTCAAAATTTTGGAAAGCTTTGTTCACAAGTTTTGGGACTCAATTAGCATTTAACACAAATTACCATCCCCAAACTGATGGACAGATAGAGAGGGTGAACCAAAAGTTAGAGGACATGTCGAGGATGTATGCAATGCATTACCCTAGGAAGTGGGAAGACTACTTACCCTTAGTAGAATTTGCCTAGAACAATGACTATCAAGAGTCATTAAAGATGACCCATTTTGAGGCATTATATGGAAGAAAGTGTAACATCCCAATCAAATGGGATAATTTGGTAGACTGGATCACTTTTGGACCAGACATGTTAAAGGAAATGAAACTGGAAATAGAAAAGATAAAACAAAATTTGAAAGTGGCTCAAGATAGACATAAAAGTTATGCAGACAAGAACATAACTCAAAGGGAATTCAAAGTGGGAGAACATGTGTATCTTCGGATCAAACCCAAGAGAAGCTCCCTAAGAATGGGAACTTGTGCCAAGTTGGCACCACACTATTGTGGGCGATTTGAAATTCTTGAGAGAGTGGGACCAGTAGCCTACAAGCTAGCCTTACCTCCCGCAATGAAAGCACATAATGTTTTCCATGTATTTTTTATTAATAAATATGTTCATGATGCTAATCATGTAATTGATTGGTCTTTGATTCAGGTGGAACCCAAGGGAGAATTCCAACCTGAGCCTCAATGCATAATATACAGGAAATAAACCCTCCTTCAAAACTGATCCATCGCATAGGTCAAGGTGCGGTGAAAACATTTTGGAGTAGATGGGACCACTTGGGAATTAGAGGATGTCATGAGAAAGAAATACCCATTTTTGTTCACTATAATACATGGTATTTACGACGAAAAATAGAACACCAAGGATGGTGTTTTCTTAAGGGGGAGGGGAATGTAACACCCCATTTTCCCCAGTATGTAAATATATGTTTAAATGTCGCCGTGAGTCATGGCTAATATGTTTAATGTTTTGGACCATGAGGAACAATTAATATGATAAAATGCATTTTAATGATAATGAAAAGAAATTGTTTATGGGTGGAACATTTACATAGAAAATGATGCCATGAGAGGGAAATGGTGATGAATCTTCTTCTTTTCCAATGGGAATGTAACACCCCATTTTCCCCAGTATGTAAATATATGTTTAAATGTCGCCGTGAGTCATGGCTAATATGTTTAATGTTTTGGACCATGAGGAACAATTAATATGATAAAATGCATTTTAATGATAATGAAAAGAAATTG
>ML781741.1:568624-580239 GCA_009831015.1 Picea engelmannii | reverse complement strand
TTTGGTTGGTTTGTGCTGTTTTGATCTTGACCGCACAAGAGCGCTGGAGCGAAGCAAGGAACAACAGAGACCAAGGAAGCGATTACAAGGTACATATATTCTTCTCACTTCCAATTTAATTCAATAGTTAGATCTAGGGAAAGTGGTATATTCTGTCTTGTTTTGTTCTGGATCCAGGTGGATCTAGGGAGGTCGGTTTGTGTCCGCACTTACAGATTTATCCAATAACAGTGCCAATGCACTAGATCAATACAATTACATCATTTTCAATATTAGGAATATCGTTTGTTTCTAGCTCATAGGAATTTTACATTCAACCTAACTTTTGCTAGATACCTTGACTTTTTCTCATGGCCCACAAGGTTTGACTAGGCTCATAGAGGTTGTATGTTCCCCCTGACTTTTGCACTAGTCTGTCTATGATCACAGAGGTTGTACGTTCCCCCTGACTTTTTCACTAGATTGTCTATGCTCACAGAGGTTGTACGTTCCCCTTGACTTTTGCATTAGACTCACATAGCATCTTGTTCATCCTGATTTTTGTTTGACTCACATAGGTTGTCCGTTCCCCCTGGCTTTTGTCGATACCTCACAAGACTGGTTGATTCTCCAAATCTCCCTGGCTAGCCTCAGGGTGGCCCATATGGCCTCTCATTGGAGAATGACTGTCGATGCTGCCAAATTTAACACTCCCTCTCAGCGAGGGAGTCATTCTCAGCCACACCAAGCTTTCCTCTCAGCTACACAAACTGTCTCGAGGTTAGAGGCTTTGTCAGGATATCAACTACCTGCTCACTCGTGGTCAAGTCTCAGATGTAGTGGTACCTCATGTCAATATGTTTTGACCTGTCGTGAAATAACCGGTTCTCTGTCAATTTTATGCAACTTTGATTATCACAGTGAACCACCGTTGTCTCGAGCTTGTCACCAAACAACCCAGAAACCAATTTTCTGAGCCATACTGCTTCCTTGCTAGCATCACTTGCTGTAGTGTACTCATCCTTTGCTGTACTCTGTGCAATGGATCCCTGCTTTTAGCTTGACCAAGAGATCATAGTGGATCCTAAACTGAAGCAGTATCCGGAAGTACTCTTCCGATCCACTGGGCTTCCTTCCCAGTCAACTTCTGCATACCCATGCAGAAATAAACCACCACTAGATGTATATCTCAGACCACAAGTAATGGTGCCTTTGAGATATCTCAAGATGTGCTTTGCTGCCACCCAGTGTCTCTGTCTCGGTTCAGTCATGAACTGACTCATTGCAATCACTGCATAGCATATATTTGGCCTAGTGTGGATCATGTACATCAAGGATCCAATCAACTGCCTATACATGGTGGGATCCACCAAATCTAAACCTGTATCAGAATCATGCATCTTCTTCAAGTTGGTAACCATCGAAGTAGAAATGGATTTGCAATCCATCATACCAAACCTCTTTAGTACATCCACTGTGTATTTTCCTTGTGCCATAAATATATCGCCTTGTCTTTGCAACACTTCCAATCCTAGGAAGTAATGCATCAAGCCTAAGTCTTTCAACTCGAATTCTGAGGTTAGATCCCTCTTACACCAGGCTATTAGCCCTTCATTTCCTGTTAGAAAGAGATCATCAACATACATGATTAGTATAACAAGTTGGTTACCTCTTACCTTGAGGTATAGATTTGCATCAACATCACTTTTTTGAAAGCCCAGGCTTTTAAGAAAGCCATCAATCCTGTCATACCAAACTCTGGGAGCCTGCTTAAGACCATACAAGGCCTTCCTTAGCTTGCATACATGAGTGCCTTTGTTATGCAGTATAAAACCATTTGGTTGTTCCACAAATACCTCCTGTTCAATCTTTCCATTCAAGAATGTTGTTTTTACATCCATCTGATGTAGTTTCCAACCAAGTATGGAAGCTAAAGAAATAATAGCTCGAATGGAGGTATACCTAGCTACAGGGGCAAAAGTCTCTTCGTAGTCGATTCCTTCTTTCTGAGTGAAGCCTCTATCTACAAATCTTACTTTGAACTTTTCCACACTTCCATCAGCTGTATGTTTGATCTTATAGATCCATTTGGAAGAAACCATTGATTTGTCTTTTTGCCTTGGCACAATGTCCCACACATCGATCTTAATAATAGACTTGTATTCCTCAAGCATGGCATCCTTCCATACTTTTAATTTATCTGCTTCTTCAAATGAAGAAGGTTCGACATCATTAATGCTGCTCATCAGTGCAACATAGCCTCCAAACCTATGAGGCCTCTTCCTTTCCCTGAAAGTTCCTTTGGGAGAAGCTATCCTTTATGCTTCCTGCACTATTTCTTTAAGCCACACTGGCTTCCTTTTGGCTGGATGTTCTTCAAGATTTCTTTCTAACACTTCAAAAAGTTCTAGGGGCTCATTACTTGGCCCTTCACGAGGTTCCTCCCTCTGATCATTCATTTTCAGAAAAGGGTGAAGCTAGTTGAACTGCTTCTGATTCCTCCCGAAGCTCTCTGGATTTCTTAAATGTGGCTTCCTCATGGAAAGTCACATCTCTGCTTACCTCTATTTGCCTCTGACCTGGTACATAAATCCTGTAAGACTTGGAGTTGTCACTGTACCCCACAAAAACCCATTTCTTGCCTGAGGTTTCCATCTTTTTCCTCTTTTCCTTAGGGACATGAATATACATAGGACACCCAAATATCCTTAGATTCCTTACTTCAGGTTTGATCCCTGAGAAGACCTCTTAAAAAGTCTTTTCCTTCAAGATAGCATGTGGAAACCTATTATGAATATACACGGTAGTGGAGGTAGCTTCTTCCCATAAATAATTTGGTAGATCCTGTTCAAACATCATTGCTTTCACTGCCTCACAAATAATCATGTTTTTCCTCTCAGCAACACCATTTTGTTGAGGGTTATATGGCACGGTCAATTGTCTCTTGATTCCCGCTGACTTGCAGAAATCCTCAAACTGAAGAGATTCAAACTCTCCTCCATTGTCTGTTCTAAGGATTCTGATGTGTTTCCCTGTCTGCTTTTCAATAAAGGCTTTATACTCTTTGAATTGATCAAATGTAACACTTTTAGCTTTAAGAAAATATATCCAACACTTTCTTGAGTAATCATCAATAAAAATGACATAATACAAACAACCACTGAGTGAGGGAGATAACATGGGACCACATACATCAGAATGAACCAGATCTAAGATTCTCTAAGCTCTGTTGTCACTACTATGAAATGCTTTCTTTACATTTTTACCTAGCATGCATCCCTTACAAATTTCATTTTTACTAAGAGAAATAGAGGGCATGCCGCATACCGTGTTTTGTAGATATGGAAGAGATTTGTAATGAATATGTCCAAGTCTTTTATGCCACAACTCACTGGAGCTAGTCGCATCATGAGGCAATGCCTAAACTGACTGTCCTGACATGACGTGCAGTCATCCACTGAGAGCTCCAATGGGTTATGTTGTACTTAAGTGGCTATCTTTAGCCCATAGTAGTGTCTTCCTGTCCTTGAAGATCACCCAATATCCCTTGTCCTCAAGGTTTGCAACTGATAGTAGATTCTTCTTGAGCCCTGGAACATATAATACTTCATCAACATGAAGTTTGGCCCCAGATTCCAATCTGAAGGAGATAAAGCCTACTCCCTCTATCTTATAACAATTTTAATCCCCAAGCTCGACCTTCTCTGCAAAATATTTTGTCTCAAAATCTGAGAGGATCTCCTTGTACCCTGTCATGTGCTTTGATGCACCACTATCTACTAACCAAGTTTTTGGCCCCGTGGAAACTGAACTGGATAAAGAAGAAACCAAATAATATTATTTCCTATTTTCTTTCTCATTAGAAGGAATTTTCTGATTTCTTTTGGATTCATCATCCTCAATAGTTGAGGCATGATGTTTCCCTTTCCTAGGATATTTCTTTCTAAACCAACAATCTTTAGAAAAATGACCCAACTTATTACAACTAAAGCATTTAATCTTAGATGTATCAATATTCTTGCCTTTGGATGTACCTTTGATGTTTGGCTTCCATTGAGAGCCTTTCTGGAAAGTGCCTTTCTTCTTTCCCTTGAATCTTGATGCTAAAATTGAGTTCTCTTCTTTCGTTGGCTTGCTCTTTGTAGCTGTGAGACTCTCCTCCTGGAGGCAATCATGCCATAACCTCTCAAATGTGGGCTGAATCTCTCTCCCACTTACACTGGATAAGAAGGTCTCCCATGAAGAAGGAAGACCGTAAAAAATGGCCTGCACTAAATCATGATCGTCCACTATCACCCTTGTGACCAAAGGTTGATCTCTGATCTGAGCTATCCTGGAACAAAAATATGCCACTGATTCACCTTTCTCCATCTTCAAATACTTAAGCTTGTGCTTAAGTGTCCTCTTCTGACTTGGAGCCTGTTTCTCATACAGATTCACCAAGGTATCCATACAGTCCTTGGTAGTCATCAACGAAGTCATTGCAAGAATTATACTGTCTTTGAATGAGTCAAAGATGATTCACTTGGCCTTTGCTTGATTCTTCCTGAAATACGTTCTTCCTTCATTATTCGTTGGTTCCTCCACCACTGTGGTCACATACTTCTTAAGATCATGCTCCTGCAAGATATTTGTTATACAGAGTTTCCACACATTGAAGTTGGTAGCTCCTTCGAGCCTATCCTTGACCCTTACTGAAATGGAGGATGCCATGGTCCTCTCACTGAAAACTTAATCAAGCTTGCTTGGATCTGTGTGTACCTGTTGCTGCACTTCAACACGTTTAACACACCCTAAGATCTGATACCATGTTAAATTATGAGCTTGATTTCTTATGCGGATTAATTCTTTTATTTTCTTCAATACTTTGATTCCATCTTAATACACTTAAACAATTTCAAATCATAATCGAATAGCAATAATTATGTAGATAAGTAAACATGCATATCAACAACACATATACCTTGGGGAAACCATGTACAAGGAGAAAAACCCCAACAAACAATATTTATTTATTGCATTAATAATGTAAGATCTCTTACAAATATCCACCATGAATGTACTTCTCTCAAAGAGATTGCCAAGATGACTCTGACCTGACAAAGACTTACAAGACCTTTCTGAAATACACCTTTGATATGATGCCTCTTTATCACTGATGTGCTCCTCTATTACTTCACCCTCAACCTGCATATGAAAAATCTGTTTCAAAATTGTGTTGCAAAACTGTATTGCAAAACTGTGTTCAAGAACTGTGTTGAAGAGAGGGTTCAACCTCTTCTTATATAGGCTGAAGAAGGGAAGAGGGGAAGCTCGCAATAGGAACCTGATTTCATGCATTAAACATAACTCAACTTCATGCTATAGTTCGAAGTTAGAACTACACTTGAGATTGGTTACAACTCAGCTTTACACTTTAGTTCGAACTTAGAACTAGACTTGAGATTGGTTACAACTCAACATTACACTTTAGTTCGAACTTAGAACTAGACTTGAGACTGGCATGCTTTAGTTCGAACTTAGAACTAGACTTAAGACTTTAGTTGCAACTCAACATTACACTTTAGTTCTAAAGTAGAACTAGACTCAAGACTTTAGTTGCAACTCAACATTACACTTTAGTTCTAAAATAGAACTAGACTCAAGACTTTAGTTGCAACTCAACACCTAAAATAGAACTAGACTCAAGACTTTAGTTGAAACTCAACATTACACTTTAGTTCTAACATAGAACTAGACTCAAGACTTTAGTTACAACACTTGACAAGGCAATTCGAAATTCTCTTCATGGTGGATAATGTTTATACGTTCCAACGCACTAGATCAATACAATTACATCATTTGAAATATTAGGGATATTGTTTGTTTCTAGCTCATAGGAATTTTACATTCAACCTAACTTTTTCTAGATACCTTGACTTTTTCTCATGGCTCACAAGGTTTGACTATGCTCACAGAGGTTGTATGTTCCCCTTGACTTTTGCACTAGTCTGTCTATGCTCACAGAGGTTGTACATCCCCCCCTGACTTTTGCACTAGACTGTCTATGCTCACAGAGGTTGTACATTCCCCCTGAATTTTTCATTAGACTCACATAGAATCTCGTTCGTCCTGAGTTTTGGTTTGAATCACAGAGGTTGTCCGATCCCCCTGGTTTTTGTCAATACCTCACAAGACTGGTTGATTCTCCAAATCTCCCTGGCTAGCCTCAGGGTGGCCCATACGGCCTCTCATTGGAGAATGATTGTCGATACTGCCAAATTTAACACTTATAGACTTAGGGTGAATGATATGTTTTCTAACTCTATTCAATTATAATTCTTTATTCATAGAGTTGTCTTATTTCTCCCCATCTTTATGTGATTTCAACAAATGTGCTCAATTATTTGTTGGATGTTACTAGGATGCAAAGGAAAATCCAATGTGTATCACTATATGGAGGTAATCAACCTCTTGATGTTCAATTTATGGATTTTTCCACATTAACCCTTGAATTAGCTCAATAATATGTGAAGGATGCTATGCTATGCTTGGAAAATTTTGTAAAATCCATTGGAGCAGTGGTTAGTGAGGTGAAGTTGAGGTATTTCTTATTGGTCATGGGAGCCTCTTCTTTGGTTGAACTATAAGTGGAATCTTATTAAGTGGGGATAGATCATTTGTATACTTAGGAATAATGTTCAGTGTGACAAATTCTCTTTCTAATCCATGGTGATACTTGGGAATAAAAAACAAGAGAAGAAACTCCAATGATTAACAATCTCATTTGAGAAGAAACTCCAATCTTGGAGCCACAACTTGATCTTCCTATTGTAGGGAAAGTGACGATCATTGACATAATTTTAGCCATTGAGAATGTCTATTACTCATCTTTCCTAGTCTCTTTTGAAGCAATGTACAAATGGTTGGAGTACATTCTTAGAAGCTTTCTTTGGGGCAAGCAAGGGGGAAATAGGGCCCTTTTTGGTGGTTTGGGTTATTTTCAATTCATTAAGAGATCAAGTGGGACTAGGTCTCCCTGCCATGAAAAGAACAAGGGGTGGTTCTTAATATAAATGGGTTGTGCATGTAGTGGATGTGGAGGCACCTTGGTAAGTTTTAGTTCAACACGCTTAACAAATCTAGGTGTTAAAGGTTCTTACCTGCGACATAATTGGGGACAGTCAAGTTTTCATAATATTATATTTTTCCTCGCTTGATAGGGTGTGCATTGATTGGTAGGTTGTATAGGTTTATGTCTTGGCATCTTGTGGGGCTTCGTGAGGCATGAGAATTTGTGTTACAACCAATTTCGACATATGTGTTTCTCAACGGTCTGGTTGGTCTCTTGCCTAGGTATGTTGGAAAATATTGGCAAGGAAATGTATATATTTTTGTGGAATTTGAACAATGACAATGTAAAACATGGCGTGCCTTTAATTGGGTCCAAAATTTCTTTGGTTTGGATTATTTTGTGTTAGAGGGATCATGTGAAATGATTCTAGAAGTGTTTTTTAAAATGCAATTGCATGGGCCGAGTCTTTTTTGGAAGGATTGTTGATGGAGGATTGGGAATCCCTCCTATATATATGTGATTAAGGATATTTTGGTATACTTAGACACACTGTTGGAGTTTGACTTCACTTAAAGAAAGGATGGGAGGTGACAAATCATGTGGCATGTTGGTTTTGGAGTAGTCATTTCATTTGGGAATCACACTCTTAATTTAAGCAAAAGGTTTGGGAGTGGATTCTACCCTAATAAGGTTGGTTGTCAATATTAGACTTCATAAAGTAGTTGTGGTTTATTCCTTTTGTTCTTTGTGTGGTAAGGATGAAACAATTGTGCATGGTTTTTGGAGATGTTGTGCTGCAAAAGAGTTATGGATGTGGTTTTAGGCTGGATTTGACTTTTCTTTACTACTTTTCTTTTGTGGAAAAGGCATCCTATAGACGACACTTGGATGGTTTGAGGCATTTACAAATACGTATGGAATTTAGTATAATTAATTTCCATTGGATTTTTGTGGAAGCGTTATTGTAGAGTTACTTTTTAGGAGGGCCCCTCTTCTTTTACCCTAAGATATTTGAGGAGATTTAAGCAAGGGTTTTCTCTTCTTGTGAGAGTCAAACTCAATGTTGCATTAGGAGTCCCTTTCTCTTGGTGTGTAGGCACACATGCTTTCATTTTTGGAATTTTTTGGATGATATTATCTAGGGACCCTTGTTGTTTGTGTGATGCAATTTTTCTATCCCATTATGCATTGGTTTGATCCTTGAGGTGATATATGCAACATTAAAGAAAAACAAAAAATCCATGCAAGTTTTGGTATATAATGTATCGAGTGCAAAAATATAAAACCTTTTTTTCCCACAGAAAAATAAATAAATTATATTCATGAGATTTGAATTGTTATGGTCCCATATAGATACTGATCAGAGATTTTAACACCCATTCTGCATTCTACCCATAAAACCATACTATACCAAAAAACTATTTCTACCTTACCGGTCTTTTAAAAAAATGGCCCCATTATCTTATTTCACATGTAAATTAACATAGACAATAATTCCTCTACGATCTACATTCCTCATCTTCAAGCACAAAGTTAGAACTAAAATTCCATTACCTTTGATTACACTCCATCTACAAATTCAGAGAATCCAAAGGCCCCTATGGGGAGAGAGAAGGCTTACTTGTTCATCATATTTCAAGTTCAATAGCTACCTATAGATGTGTCTGAAAGCGATCCAATCAAAGGATTGCAGAGTATCCTCTATATCCTGCAATAGTAGTACCATGCACACATTTTCCACTTTCACATTTTTAAGGGCCTAGTGAACAACAAGCTTGGAATCTCCCATTACTTGAATTTTTTTTGAAACCTTTCTCTTGTGCAATAGCCATCAGAGTCCTTAGAGCGATGAATTCAACTCTATTATTTTTTCCTCTACTTGGTGCATATCAAATGTGTATGTAATGTATTTGGCCAACGAACAAAACAACTCCAACCCCACAAGCGAGAGGTGTCTGATCCAGATTTAGGAGAGAAACGAACTGATTAACATAATGAATACAATAAACACATATATATGAAGAATAAAAAAAATATCTAGTGAACAATATCTTCTATTGAATAATGAAATAGGCTAAAACTGTAAAAATGCAGAACCAAAACACTTGCTCGAATGGTAGTAGCTATCTCTAAGAAGAGATGTGGCTGCGACTCCCATCCGTCTGAGGCTCTAGAGGAATTTTTGATATTACTCATGAATTCAAAAACCATAGACATCCAAAAACCTAACCCTAGAAGGTGAAACACCAAAAGTCATGTGGGCCCCTATGGGTAAGTTGGTACCTCAACTTTCAGGGGTCGTAACTTTTGCAGATGACCTTCGTTTTAGGAGCGTGATAGCCTGTTGGAAAGGTCTTTAAGAGAACTACACATTCTATCGTCAAAATCTGACTCTGTCTACAGTTTGACTATGGCGAGCCAAAAAAAAATGTTTAGGGCCTAAAAACGGCCCTGGAAGTACAATAGGATGTGACGACATGAAAACATACAAACTAAGCCATTTGGATTAGGAGAGAGGCTACTGATATCCACCTAGAGGATGTGTGGGGCTTCAGATAGCCCCAAAAGTGTAGAACCCACAATTACAAAGAAGTATAAAAGAACGTGCTGAATAAAAACAGACAAGAGGAGCCCGTTCGAATAGGTGGGTAGTCACCAATATCTACCGGAATCAATCCTCCCCCCTTAGGAAGCAATGGTATCCATTGTGTTGAGTTCCCCCATCAGGTGAGGAAACTTCTGCTGGATTTGGCCTCGGGTGAGGCACTTTCCTTGGTGTAGGAGTTTCCCTGCCTTGAAAACCCGATAAAGATGGATCCTCTATGTCCACTATTTGACCTGTGTGTCCACTATCTGATTAGTGGATTGTTTTTCCATGCAGTCAGGGTTGAGCTCTGTTGGTGTCAGCTGTTTTGTGATCTCTGAGGTGTCCAATAATGGTGGAAAATATGGCCGAAGGAGGTCCACATTGAACAATGGATGCAGGCCAAGGAAGGGTGGAGTGTTGAGCTCAAAAGCATCGCTACCCACAACCTTGGTGATAGTGTAAGGCCCATAGTGAAGTGGGCAGATATTATGATGGGGCCCTGTGAGATGCTCCTTCTGCAAATGTAACCAAAATTTGTCGCCAACCTAAAACTGGTGTGGTAGCCTGTGTTGATCATGGCACTGCTTGTACTTAGCATTGGATTTCTGCAAAATCTCCTGGACCTCTTGGCAGATGTGCTAAAAACGCTCAATGAATCTGGTGGCTTTTTCGATCACAGAATGGTCATGGGAAGAGTCTGTCAATGTGGTGGAAAGAGGAAGTAGAACATCAATGGGTCCCAATGGTTGGAATCCTAGACCCACCTAAAATTGGCTATGGCTGGTGGAGCTATGGAGAGCCTTGTTGTAACTGTGCTGAACATAGGGGAGACTCTCGTCCCATGTACATGGATTCTTAGAATTGTACATGTGCAGGATGCGCACAATCATCCGATTGGAGACCTCTGTTTGGACGTCAATTTGGGGGTGGAAAGCAATGGATTTTGTGAGCTTGGTGTCCAACATTGATAAAGACTCGGCCAAAATGTGCTGAGGAACCTATTTTCCTGGTCGGAGATGATAGTATGTGGTATCCCAAAGATGACCCACACTCCTTCAAAGAAGATATTGGCAGTATCTATCGCTGTGATATTCTTCTTGTAGGCTGTGAGGATGGATATCTTCTAAAACCGATCAACGACCACAAATACACAATCATTTCCTTGCTTGGTGGACGACATGCCAGACATGTAATCCATTGAGATGGATTCCCAAGGCTTCTCGGAATAGGAAGAGGGGTGTATAAGCCTTTCTTCTTGATGGTTGGCTTGGCAATATCACGAGCAGTGCGAGATCTGATTTACTTGATGATGTCATGTCTAAGTTTTGGCCAATAAAAATGTTTCTGAAGAACGACCACAGGTTTCTCCATGCAAAAATGTCCTGCCACCTAAGTGTAGTGGGCTTCCCAGATCATGTTTGCACGTTCGCTTGTAGGAACACATAGATGGCCCAGGTGGCATAAGAGTCCATCTTGAATGTGAAAATTGGTGACAGTCGCGCTTGTACCCAAGAGATGATAGGTGGTGGTGAATTCTGAATCTTGCTGATAAAGTTGGGGCCACTCAAATGCTTCATGTCCACAAGAATGGAGAAAAGTGGTGAGCGCAACCACAGGAGGCCGAATGAGGCAGTCAACGACACGATTTGAGATGCCTGTCCTATACTTGATGTTAAGATGGAACTACTGCAGGTAGGTGGACCACTTCTGATGGAGATCATTCTGCAATTTCCCCCGTGTCTATATGAACTGTAGAGGCTTGTGATCAATGTGTATGATCGTCTCTTTTCCTAGAATGTAATGTTTCCATTGATGACAAGCTTGTACATTGGAATACATTTACTTGTCATAGGTGGGGTATTTATGGACAATATTTGAGAGTGTCTCACTATGGTATGTGTAATGATCCCAAGCCAAATTCTTTCTTGGAATCACTAACTACTACTAATTTATTGAGTTATTAAGTGCATACAAGATTCATCAACACATGGAGAT
>ML781741.1:529952-563877 GCA_009831015.1 Picea engelmannii | reverse complement strand
CTAGTTTGGTTCTCGTTCATTTTCTGTAGATTCTCATCAACTTTCTTCAAGGTTTCAGAGATTTCGGCCTGTCCCCTTCTGTTGGTTTCCTGATACTCATCCAACTGCCGAACCAATGTGCTTTCTGTGCGGTTCATGTTTTGCTGGAACTTACCAAATTCGGATACTAAGAGAGCCAAGCCCTGAGGCTCATGGTCATCTCCTGACCCTTCCATTTCTGCCTCTGTTTCACTGTTATTTTCTTCCTCCGACCCATAACAATTCCCCTGTACTTCTGCATGCACCGATCTCTCCACATGTTTGGAGGATCGAGATTCTGATACCACTGTAATGATCCCAAGCCAAATTCTTTCTTGGAATCACTAACTACTACTAATTTATTGAGTTATTAAGTGCATACAAGATTCATCAACACATGGAGATCACAATATATTCAAGATGTAGAATCACAAGCAAAGATATGACCTTTTTATTATGAGGAATGTAAGATCAATACAATAGATGGCCGATCTGGAATAAACCTCATATGGCCGTACAAGCAATAGATATGAGCTGCTACAAAATGCTCCCGACAATACAAAATAAGCCTCCAAAGGCTGGATATACAATGAAGACTGAATCAAGCAGATCTAAGTCGTACTAATGCTCAACCTCCAAGCTGGAAAGTGCCACGTCCTGCTAGAACGCTGAAGCCCTCAATAATTCTTCCCTTCCACCAAAAGTGTCCAATCATCCCGAGAAATATGCCAAATGATAGATCGGGCAACTGTAAGGACAACCCAGATGTCCAAATTCCTAAATCCACTCTCAAACCCTGTAGATCTGAATTCTCCACTGAATGGTGTACCCCACTGGATGACTGAAACCCTAGCTGGTTCGTCCCTGATGAAGGAGGCCTCCAAATTCTCTGAAACTCTCCAAGAATATAGATCAGGCTATGAGAATCCCGTGGGAGAAGTTTCAGACTCATATCTCAAGCAGATTTCCCTAGATCTGAGTTTTACTGAATCAAAGGACGTCCCCTATGGATCTAAGACATCCCAATCTGCAGACAAATGTGGAATGATGATAACCCTCCAAAAAATCCCTCAAACTGATGGTCCTGCCCCTGTAAACAAAACCCAACTGTCGAAATGGCCCCAGGCCCTCAGGATAAGTTGGATCGAACCTCCCTCTATATGATGGTGCGCCCTTGCTGGAAACACAAGAACAGTACGACCTGCTACCTTCTGAAGCGCTAGATGGAGATGGGCTAAGACTAGAATGGTGTGGAGGAGTCTTTTATCCCCGAGACCAAGCTGCAGAACAAGGTGAGTGGAAATTTCACCACTGAGTTGCTCACAAGTGTTTGTACAACAAAACCCCCAAACTGAATGCTCAAGAGCAATAGCAAATGCTAATCCAAAACTAGAATGAGTAATAGGTGCGCCCCAACCTCTTACTTATAATTTTCCTTCTAATTCTTTGTTGAGTTAGGTTAACTCCCAGGGTTAATCTTCTATTCTTCTGTTGAGTTATCTTTTACTCCTTTATCCTTTTCCTTTCTTAAGTCAACCTAAAAATATAACTTTTAACTTCTTGACTTTCCCCCCCTCAGTGTGAGACTATGACCTAGTGGGGGTGCCCAGGCCACTGAGTCTCCTCATCACCTCTCTAAGAGGTGGGGGACATTACAGTATGCCACCGGATGACCGTGATGAGTGAGAACTGTGCCCACAACATAGTCAGATGCATCAGTCTCAATCTCGAACGTGTTGACGCTTAAAAACACAACAACAAATACTATGATCGAAAATGATTTCCAATCTTTATTAATTATTTATATTAATAATAAACTAGTAGGTGGGACCCCTTTGTAGATTTGTGGTGCTGTGGTGGATATGCCGCGCTTATATTTTATTTTCGTATGTGATGGTACCACCATAGTCTTCTAGAGTTCTATGTTTCAAATCATGGTTTTAATGTTATGGCTGTTGATATTATGGTAGTTGCGAGAGGTATTTAACCCCACGTGTAAACCTGACGAGAATAGAATATTCCAGGAAGCAAGAAAAAACCCTAAATTAGTTGGCTAATAACCCTAGAAGGCAAGTTGGCTCAAGAGGATAATTTGTATTAGGTTATTAGCCTCCAAGAGAAGAAGTTGGCTAAAATAAATATTATATACTAAGTAAATAGGCACCCAGAATGAGAAGTCGGCCTAGGTAGTTTGCCAGTTTTAGTATAAATACAGGAGGCCAATCTTCATTCTAGTAGGCATTCTCAGAATTGCAAAAGCAACACTTGTGCGCATTGCAGTTGGCTAGTTTGTGCACAAGTTTGGAGGAAAGATGCCATTGCAGCTAGCAGATTTCGGTTTTGGCCTGGACTCTCTCTTGGTTATGGTTTGGAATCTCTGATCATCTCTTGTTACTCCTATTTGGTGCGCTATCCTTAGAGAGAGGTGCACTATCTTGTTTATCTATCTAGCCTAGGTTTTGCTTTTGGAATGATTCTTTGTCAAGGTTAAGGTGCTTAGGGGTGGCTTCGGCCTATGGTTGGGTGACAATAGTGATATTGTCTATGGTTAAACGAGAACATCCATTATATTATAACAGGTTATGGGCCCACACCTCCTTCATTCAGTCTAACCACTGGAAGGGAGCATATCCATAAGGATACTAAGCTTGTTTAAGAACTACCTCTAGGGTTTCTAGCAGGAGCAATTACCAAAGCACCGTCTCTAGGGTTACTAGCAAGTGCAATTGTAGAAAACCTGATCCTCTCGTTGAGGCACCTCAAGTGAAGGGATTGACCTAATTTCCAGATAGACTAGTGTTCCCTATCCTAGTGCATCTCCTAGTACTCTTTGCAAGCTAAGACGTCGAGGTTGAGGTTTTGGTCAAATCTAGGGTTGACCAAGTCAAGGCAACCATGACTTACACTATGAAGTCATAAAACAAGTTATATGGGGCTTCTAACTTTAGAGCATGGAAGACAATGATTGATCTCATCCTTGCCAAGAATAAAGTGTTGGATATCGTGAAAGGAAAGATTGTGGAACTAGAGTTTGAAGAAGGAAAAGAAAAGGAACCACAAAACGTTGCAGTTATGGAGAAGTTCAAAGACAACGACATCAATTCCATGAGTATCATAGTGGATTCTATAAAATACCACCTGATACCCTACATATTCCATCTTGATTCATCTAAGAAGATGTACGATGCCCTAACAAACCTCTTCTCAGTTAGAAACATTGGACAAGTAATGAGTCTGAAGAATGAGCTCCGTGACATGAAGATGAATGATGATGATATCATAAAATCATACTTTGTGAGAATCTCTCAGTTAAGAGATCAACTACAATCCATTGAAGTGATCATTTCAGAGAAGGAATTGGTAAACATAGTACTCAATGGTCTTCCCAAGCCATAGGATGAATTTTCCGCAAGCATGAACACAAGGAAGGAGTATCCTACATTTGAAGAACTTTGGACTTGTTGTGCACAATAAGAATCAAGGATTAGTGCAAAAGAGAAACCCCAAAATAAATACGATGATCAAGATTTCATAGCAAGGTTCAAGAATTTCAGGAATAAAAGGAAGTTTGGCTCTAGGAAGAAGCCAAATCAAGAGAAAGATATGTCAGAAATACAATGCTTCAACTGCTGAAAATATGGTCACTACAAGAATCATTGTCCCGAGATAAATAAAAGGAAGGAGACACACGAAGCATCAATTGCCGAAGAAAAGGAACCTTCAAAGAAGACTAAGCAGGATGAAACAAACTTCTTCTTCTAAGACAAGGCAACAATACTCCTCATAGTTCTTGTACATATCATGTTTTCTGTACATATCTTGCATATCTATTTCCTAGAATACAATATGTTCCAAGAGAAACTATACCTATGTAAGAACAACAAGATAAGGATTGCTATCACTATGACTACAAATCAGAAAATAAACATGAAAGGATGAAGTACATCAACAAACCCTAGTAACAATTCATGTGGAATGTATTACATAAGTAACAACTGCAAGATAAGCTGAAATCAGAATCAATCTTGAAGAAACCTAGAAGAAGTAAAGACAGAAAGAAGTCAACAATCAAGAGGAAATTGGAAAAGAGATTTGTGACACTTTGCAGAAGGCAATAAGGATGCAGACGAAAGCATGGAATCTATTAGATGGAGGGAGCCGATTATATATTTCCAAAAGAAGAGCATGCATTTATACATGAAACAAGGATTAGGAGGGAGCTAATCCTATGATCCATTGATGATGATGAAGTATATATCCATGGTAGCAGCCATGAAAATAAGTACGTGTTCAGTTTGACTTTAGAAGAAGCCTTCTTCGAAAAGAAGCCTAAAAGTATCCCTGATTTTCCATCCACATCCATGATCCTATGATGAAACGAATAAGTTGGAATCTTCAGGGCATGGAATCTATAGAAAACTCCATGGACCTAAGAGCTAAAGAAAAACATAAGGAAGAACATGAAGATTTCAAAAGAGAAAGAAAAGACAGAACAACCAGTCATTGTATCAAGAATCACAAGACTACCAGCTTGACCTGAAATCACTAAAAGAAATCAAGAATAGGAAATGAAAGATGTGATGAAGAACAAGACTTATGAATGTAAGCATTGCGAGATACATAACTAGAGGTTTCTCCCAGATGGAGGGAGAAGACTATGATGATTGCTTGTTCTAGTAAATCAGACATACCTCTACATGAGCCATTATATCGTTCTCAATATCCATGGGTTGGAGTTTACATCAGATGAATGAAAAGACTGTTCTCCAGAATAATTGAACAAAGAACGTATGTAGAAAAACCTCAAGGCTTTGAGGTATACCAGGAAGAGACTCTTGTATGCAGATGGAAGAAGGTTTTGTATGGATTCAAACAACTTGGTGCAGAGCCTCCATTGCACAACATAAGCGTGGTGAAAAAACTTCTATAACAAAGATATTGTATCAAAATGGTTACTCAGAACTCAAGGATGATGGATTTCCAATCCATGACAAAGCTCTCATGATGACAGAAGAAGTACCACTTGGATATGTTCCAATTTTGACCTTTGCCATGATGTTATGAGCTACCAGGAAACAAAAGAGATGAATTCAACTTTGATGATAAGACCTATATGAAGCCTTCAAAAAACCAGTGTTCTAGAAAGACTGAAGTACATTGAGATCAAGCATTATATTCTCTGTGATGAAGTCCATAATGGAAAAGTGGTTCTCCAATATATTTCTTCACAGATGAGAAGATAAGCAGACATTTTGGTAAAGCCTCTGTTCAAGATGAAAGAGTTTGTGTACTCAAGATGGAGCTTGTGGAGACAACTTCATTATTGAAAAAGGAAGAGATGAATCCCAGGTTGGGAGGGAGCATTGATGTGTTATTGATTTAAGGATAGTCATTATTTTCAGTTCGAAAAATGGTCCAGGATGAGTAGTTCCTTTCCAGTTCGGAAGGTGGTTTGAGATTTTTGATGGACAGGCATTTTTCAGTTCGGAAAATGGTCTAGATTGAACGATCATTTTCGTATTGAAAATGGTTCGATGGATTGCTGATGTACCATAAAAATTGATTCCCCTAGTGGTTAACATAGGGAATGGTCTAGGAAAGTCTCTCTTCTTGATGATCACTCTCAGTAGTGGTCAAGAAGACTAGTCCGCCTCGCCAGACAGTCATTATTTCGAAGATCACAGTTGTGAGAAGTTTCGAAGAATGGTCCATTTTGGAGGTTGGCGCAGGACATTCATTTCCTTAGGAAATGGTTCGGACAATCATTTCCTTAGGAAATGGTCCGAACAATCATTCCCTAGGGAAGATTCATTCTCTCTAGGTTGCACTTTGTTTAGTGTCATAGGAATGGCTCATATAGGTGAATGGTCCAGGTTCAACAATCAGGGACAGGCATTCCCTAGGGAAGATTCATTCTCTCCAGGTTGCACTTTGTTTAGTGCCGGAGGAATGGACCATATAGATGAATGGTCCAGGCTCAGAAATCGAGACAATTATTTTTCCTTGCTTGAGAAGAATAGTCCAGATAACTCATCATTGATGTTTTACTTTCTTAGGGAAGATGCTCTTCCAGATCTCACAGATGTGAGTGGAAGAATGAACCAGATGATTCAATTTATATATCATAACAATGTTTTCTATGCAGGTCGATGATATGATTATTATGTATATTGCATGTTTCTGGAAAATAGATGTATACTACTGTAGTGGATGTGTTCCATTGATTGTGACTATATGTCACTGATCAAGTATCTGTGTGCTACTTGGTGTGGCAGTGTACCACTAGATTGTAGTTGTGTGCTAGAATGGATAAACACAATTGTGTTATGTTGAATGACATTGTTCTGACCGCCTTGAAGATTATTAGTAATGTTGGAAATTATTATCAGCTAGATGGATGATTAATGGACAGATATTTCCTAGACGGAAAATGGTTCAGAACATTTACTCTTCTAGGACATATGTCCAGATTAGAAGAGTGGCTCTTGTGTCACTTTGTGGATCGAGTGACTTATCCAACATCATGTCTGATTATTCAGATGGAGTATGGTTTTGAGAGATGATGCAACTGATGACATTGATAGTGATGATGGTGTTCATGATCTAGTCATGAGATAGTCTATACGACTATGTTGATGCTACCGAGTAAATGGTATGTTTGTGCTCAAGACAATCACTTTCAAATACCTCTCTATCTAGGAGGGAGTGTTGATATTATGGTAGTTGCGGAAGGTATTTACCTCCATGTGTAAACCTGATGAGAATAAAATATTTCGAGAAGTAAGAAGAAACCCTAAATTAGTTGGCTAATAGCCCTAGAAGACAAGTCGGCTCAAGAGGATAATTTGTATTAGGTTATTAGCCTCCAAGAGAAGAAGTCGACTAAAGGAAATAGTATATACTAAGTAAATAGGCACCCATAATGAGAAGTCAGCCTAGGTAGTTTGATAGTTTTAGTATAAATACAGGAGGTCAGTCTTCATCCTGGCAGACATTCTCAGAACTGCAGAAGCAACACTTGTGCGCACTGCAGTTGGCCAGTTTGTGCACAAGTTTGGAGGAGAGCTGCCGTTACAACTATTGCAGGTAGAAGATTTTGGTTTTGGCCTAGAATCTCTCTTGGTTATGGTTTGGACTCTCTGATCAACTCTCGTTAATCCTATTTGGTGCACTATCCTTGGAGAGAGGTTCACTATCCTGTTTGGTTATCTAGCCTAGGGTTTTCTTCCAGAATGATTCTCTATCAAGGTTAAGGTGCTCGGGGGTAGCTTTGGCCTATGGTTGGGTGACAATAGTGATATTGTCTATGGTTAAATGAGCACATCAATTATATTATAACAATGGAAACATATGATGGTTGGTTGATTAATGCATGGCACTGGAGGGTTTTGATGACCTCTCACGGAATATATTAAGGCTTCCCTATGGATGAAAGAGTTATTATCAGTTTTGGTTTGACATTGCAATAAACATGATGTTAATTTGTTTAAATGGTTTTGATAAGGGATGATATTGGAGCTCTTTTGAATTAAAGAACTATACACAAAATCTAATGTTATGTATTATTGTGACAAAGGAAGGGTGCACTAAACCCTTGCTACTATGGTTATGCACCTTGTTGAATGTTATATGTTGAATTCACATGGGGTAATGTTATAGCACATTGTTATTTTTAAAAGAGTCGATATTACAAAAGGGTGGTGCAATATGCAAATGAGGTCCTATGAGGCTTCCACCTAAGGTATGTCCTTGACCTTAGTGTGGCTCTAAGTTTCAACTGTATGGCTTTCTTATTTTGTTGTTTTAGGACAACAAATAGTCATTCCACTTTTTGCTCAATGTTTTGAAGGTTAAGTGATCTTTTAAGGTGCCCTTGCAAGTGTTTTCTTATCTAACTGTTATCACATGCAATATAACTTAAAACACATAACACTACCTATAGATATTTAACTTTAAAATGCTGATCTACACTTCTAAGCATGCATAAATTTGACACAGGTATTTTTGGTCAACATGACCCTGGATAACCCCCCCCCCCCCCCGGGGGGAAACTATTTTGGGACATATGTCTATATAATTATGATCAAAGTAAGAGATAAAACAAGTAATACAATACAATGGAACCTTTTACATAGAAATATCCTCACAAGCCTTGCCACAAGATCCAGAAAGAGATGTGCCCAAACTCAGGTGCACGCTCTCCCTTTGTTTCTCTCTTCACTGAAGTGAAGCGCTCTAGCTCCTCTTTGACCCAATGAAGAAATCCCTCCACAGGAATGTGTTGCCTCTCCATTGAAACTTTCAGAACTTGATTCCTCCAAGAAAATATGCTACCAGGTAACTGTCAAACCACTCCACAGGTGCGCCCTCCTCCTAGCAGATATGATCACCATAAAATAACAGAGGCCAAAGATGGATATCTCTCACCATGAAAGCATGCACCCTCCCTCTAGTCTCCTCATGCAACTGTCCTCATCTTAAGGCTCCAAGTCCTCCTCTCCTGGTGAGAAAATGAAGGATACAAGTGCGCCTCCTCTCCTAGATGCGCCCCTCCTCTTCTCCAAAACTCACAAGTGAAGAATGAATCTCAAAATGCACTAAACCCTCACTTTATCCTCCTTTGGCCAAGCCCTAATAGATCAATGGCCTAGATCCAATCTAGCCAAGTCTAATCAATGGGTGAGATCTCATAAAAAATTATCACTAAGGAAACCCACTTTCCTTAGTTGCTTTATGTCTATTAATTCACCCACATTGTGAATTAATTGTCACTTTATGACTTAAGTGACATATTTCACTTTTGAGTTAAATCTCCTAAGTCAAAGTGAAATTAGAATCATAAAGTAAAGTACAAGGGTAATAGTCTTCCCCCTTTGTGCTTAGAGACTCATAAGCACATGGGGACCACTTTTCAAGGTACCCAAATCTCAACACTCCCTCTTACTGAGGAAAGTGATCATCACCACCAATATCATACCTATAGTGGACATGGTTGCCTCCTGGCATATGCTCGGTGAGTATGGATGTACCCTGATCATTGAAAGTGGACTCTTCCACAGATCTACTCAATCTATATGATCTATAAATGACACTGATCATCCATCAATCCAAGATCACCTAGATCTCAGCATCACACCAAAGATATCCACGTTGGTCTCCCACCAAGGATTTCCACCTACTCTTGGCCTCTCACCAAGAGTCTCTACTCTTGGCATCTCACCAAGAGTCTCCCCCTCTTGGTCTCTCACCAAGAGTCATGAACTTGGCTTCACACCAAGTCATCTCCACCCAAAGTGGATCTAGAACCTGATCCGTATGTCTCATAATCTATGTGAGGCTCAAGCCTTCGTGGTGCCCTGCTGCTCCTCCTCATCAACTTCTGCTGCACTGAAGCTGTAGCACCAACTCTCTGTCTACTCGACTGCTCTAAAACTATAGCTATACTGGGGGTGGATCAGTCACCCACTCTGAAGATGTCCAGGGACACTGAGTCTCATATCCCTCTGAATCACTGCTGTGAGTCAGTCGGTCCTCATCAACTCTGTCTCCCCATCTAGTGCTGAATGGTGTAATAGAAGACAAGGTAGTCACAAATGCACACTCTCTCACAAACTGATCACTGAACTCTATCTCCTCTGTTTTCACTTCTTCTTCTTCTTCTTGGGACATTGTCCTACATAGTGACCCATATCTCCACAAACAAAGCATCTCACTGTGATCATGTCTCTCTTTTGCTCACTGCTGCTGCTGCTCTCTCCTCCCTGTGGTGGGGCCCCAAACTTGGGACCCTGCCGACCTCCACGACCGATATTCTTCTTGCCCTTTGTCCAAAGAGAAAGGTCCTCAACACCAGAAACTGACTGCTGCTGTTGTTCAGAAGCTTTGGCTGCAAGCCTAATCTCCTCCTAGACGAATTCATCCCACATCCTCTCCCATGTAGTCATAACCTCTCTGGCAACAATGCCACGTAGAAATGGATCCCACAGTTTGGTGAATCTATTCATAGCTATCCTCACCAAATAATTAGGGTTCACCACCTCTCCAACAACTCCAAGCTCATCTCTGATCTGGGTGTATCTACGAAGGAATGAAGTAACCGACTCATGTTCGAGCATGCAAATGCTCCTCAGTTAATCATGAAGAACCAACTTCCAGTTCTCATTAGAGCTCTCATATAAATTGCATAGAGCTGACCACACCTCGTATGTACAAGTCTTCCCAGTCAATTGGGGAACAATGTTATCTCTCATAGCATCACAAATGATCCTCTTTTCCTGGTTGTTCCTCCTCCTAAACTTTGTCACCAAGACGGGAGCAGTGACAGGAATGGGAGGAAGAACTGCCTCGACTATGTCCCATAGCTTGAGGTCCTCTAAGAAACAGACCATCCTGACCTTCCAAGGCGACCAATTTCTAGCCCCGGCTAGCCCGTCATCCACACGCATATGAATACCGACATGTCTGTCACACTGCGCTCACTCTGATGCTCCCAATGCAAAGGAATGTTGCCTCACTCCTGTCAACACAGGTGTGAAAAGATGAAAGTGAAACCCTGACCTCACTCCTAATCAGTAGGTATAAAAATAGGGCGTACTCTACAACCTCACTCCTGTCCACACAGGTGTGAAAAGAGGCTGTCCAGAAGTGTCAAAAATCAGCCCAACAAATCCGCCCACAACTGTCCACAAACACTGTAAACTGGCTGTCCAAAATCTTCCCTGAGCTTTCCAACTGGCATTGAATGTGAGGTACCTTCAGATCTGAATTTTACCCACTGTTTTGGACTGTAAACTTTCTGTCCAAAACAACCAACAAATCTGATATAAAAGAACTCACAAAACTACCCCCAAAAGTGCTCCAAAATCAACAAGTCTAAGCCACCTTTGGTTCTGATACCATGTAGATTTTCTAAGGTCCTATGAGGATGCCACCTAAGGTATATCCTTGAACTTAGTGTGGCTCTAAGTTTCAACTGTATGGCTATCTTCTTTTGCTATTTTAGGACAACAAACAATCATCCCACTTTTTGCTCAATGTTTTGAAGGTTGAGTGCTCTTTTAAGGTGCCCTTGCAATTGTTTTCTTATATCAATGTTATCACATGAAATATAACTTAAAATACATAACACTACCTCTAGATATTTAACTTTAAAATGATGATCTACACTTCTAAGCATGCATAAATTTGACACAAGTATTTTTTCTCAACATGACCCTGGATAACCCCCCCCCCCCGGGGAAAACTAGTTTGGGATATATGTCTATATAATGATGATCAAAGAAAGAGATACAACAAGTAATACAATACAATGGAACTTGTATACATATCAAGATCCTCACAAGCCTTGCCACAAGATCCAGAAAGAGATGTGCCCAAACTGAGGTGCGCCCTCTCCCTTTGTTGCTCTCTGCACTGAAGTGAAGTGCTCTAGCTCCTATTTGACCCAATGAAGAAATCCCTCCATAGGAATGTGCTCTCCTGTGATGCCTCTCCAATAAAACTTTCAGAACTCGATTCCTCCAAGAAGATCTTCTACCAGGTAGTTGTCAATCCACTGCACAGGTGCACCCTCCTCCTAACAGATATGATCACCATAAAATAATAGAGGCCAAAGATGGATATCTATCACCATGAAAGCATGCACCCTTCCTCTATTCTCCTCATGCAACTAAACGCATATCAAGGCTCCAAGTTCTCCTCTCCTGGTGAGAAAATGAAGGATACAAGTGCACATCCTCTCCTATATGCGCCCCTCCTCTTCTCCAAAACTCACAAGTGAAGAATGGATCTCAAAATGCACTAAAACCTCACTTTATCCTCCATTGTCCAAGCCCTAATAGATCAATGGCCTAGATCCAATCTAGCCAATTCTAATCAATGGGTGAGATCTCATCCAAAAATCTCACTAAGGAAACCCACTTTCCTTAGTTGCTTTATGTCTATTAATTCACCCACATTGTGAATTAATTGTCATTTTATGACTTAAGTGACATCTTTCACTTTTGACTTAAATCTCATAAGTCAAAGTGAAATTAAAATCATAAAGTAAAGTACAAGGGTAATAGTCTTCCCCCTTTGTGCTTAGAGACTCATAAGCAGATAGGGACCACTTTCCAAGGTACCCAAATCTCAACAAATGTGATATGGAAATGGATATGTGGTTGATTAATTGCTTAGTGCTATGGTGAATTGGCTGGATCGTACTTGGAATTGATTGAGGTTGTAAGGGAGAAGCGATGTGTATTTACTACACGTCACTCAAACACCCCTCGATCCCGTCACGCTAGTCATTCTTTCATTTGTTTTTTTTGGCTCTGGTAGTTGTTGAGCCTCCACATTGTTTGGTCGTGAAGGATGTATACACTCTAACTTTCTTCCTCGTGCAATATTTTCGAGGTATGGGTTCTTTACTCTTCCATACATGATGGTTACTCTTCCCTTTGAATCAATTTTTGGCTCAGGATTGCTCGTGGTCTGTTTGTTTCTTAAGTTGTTATGGGATACTGAAATATGTATTGGTGTTGTGTCTGTGGTTTCTTATGGTGATTGTTCTGGATGTTGGAATTTAAAAAAGGAATGGTTATGCTCTCCTTGTTGTGGGTAATATTTGCATGGGTTTATTGATAAAATGGCAGTGAATCCTGCTCGGTTGGCTTGGGTTTTGGGTCTGTCTTCTCTATGAGAATGGATTGTTATGATTTGACAAGCTCTGATCTTTTCACATGGGCATTACAACCAATCTCTGTGTTTAAGATTTTCCCACTCCGTTTTCGTCTCTATGGCTAGTGTACACTCTTTATTTCGACCCTCTGGGGATCAATGGGAACTCTTGAAAGTTTAATTTTTTTCTTGCCTTGACTTGGAAAACCCCGAGCTGTTAGCTATCATAGCGTTTCCCTCGCTAACACTGTTTCCTGGAAAGAATTGCACAGTTGGGTTTAACATCACCCAGAAGTTAATAGAAGCATTATACATGCTTTTGGTTGGGAACAGGTTTGTTCTTAGACATTCATATTACAATGTTGTTAAGAGATTCACCGATGATAAGGTATTTTTTAGCTTGATTCTGTATACGTCGTCAATCGTCTCTCGGCAGATGCTGAGAGAACTTCAAGGTTTGAAGATAGATTAAAATGTCTCCATAACAGGGGTCTGATGATGAGATAAGGAAGATATTTTCATCCGCGAACGAATCATTATGAATAATTTCCTCATATAGTCAAGGGAAGTATGGTATTAACTTGACAAAAACTAGCGATTTCTTGGACTTTGTCGAAGCAAAATTGAGATCAAACTCTTCCAGAATGACAATCCACTTATTGTATTTTCCCTTCTATGATATGCCAGGTAAGGTCATATTAAAATGGATTGATATCTTCAACTACGATATATATAATATATTTATAATAAAAGTGAGTGTGTGTCCAAATGAGGCACTAGCCTATTTATTTATACAATTCTGGCACCTGTGGACGTAGGTGTCTTTTCACTAGAAGGACCGACTTCTTCTTCTGGGTGGTTATAACCACCTTTAATATATTCTGGGGCCGACTTCTTATTCTTCCTATTACAATTAGTTTTTGACCAATCCGCAAAAGGGGATTTGGTCATTTACAATAGTCGACATGATCAATCCACAAAAGGGGATTGATCTAATGAATAATACATCAATAATAATTAGAATACTCTTTGTAGTTACATTATTTCAACACTCCCCCTTAAGAAGAAGGGTATTCTATGACAACATCAGGAAAGAGAGAGGACAACATCATTATCAACATCTTGGAACACTGACTGGCGTATCTATAAATCATTGAAATGTTTTCTCATCATCCACATCATCATTCACAACGAAGAGCTGGAATGATATCATCATCTATATCAAAATGGATTAGTGTAAAACTAATACATCATCATCACAACATGAGCCTGGTCACATCATCACAGCATGAGGCTGGCACATCATCACAACACAAGGCTGGCACATCATCAAAGAAATTAAGCTGGCACATCATCACAACAATTAAGCTGGCACATCACCACATCAATTAAGCTGGCACATCATCACGACAATTAACCTGGCACATCATCACAAAAATTAAGCTGGAAACACCACACAACAATTAAGATGGAAACACAACGCTAGGGTGGCATCACCACACAACAATTAAGATGGAAGCACAACCCTAGGCTGGCATCACCACACAACAATTAAGATGGAAGCACAACACTAGGCTGGCATATCAACACAACACTACTCCCCCTATTGTGGGAGGTCCTTTCAGACTATACCAAGCTTATCTCGAAAGTGCTCAAACTTTACACAAGATAGAGGCTTGGTCAACACATCAGAAACTTGTTCATCCGTGCTAACATATTGGATCTTTGTGGGTCCTCTCTGCACCATGTCATGGATGTAATGGTATCATATCTCTATGTGTTTCGACTTGTCATGAAATACAAGATTCTCTGTCATCTTTATACAACTCTGGTTATCACATAGGATTGTGGTTTCTTCCATCCTTAGGTTGAATAGACCAGTCAACAACTTACGAAGCCATGTGGCTTCACAACTGGCAGAACACACAACAACGTATTCTTCTTCTGATGTACTGAGAGCAACGCTTGATTGCATCCTACTCTGTGATGAGATCATGGTTGATCCCAAACTGAAACAACATCTTGAAGTGTTCTTCATGTCAGAGACACTTCTATCCCAATCTGAATCAGTGTACCCACTCAATGTGAAATCATGATCTCCATCATAGCCGATACCACAATATAATGTACCTTTAACGTACCTCATCACATTTTTTTCAACAACTAGGTGAACATGTCTAGGTTCTACCAGAAACTGACTCAAGGTGTTCACAGAAAAACAAATATCTGGTGTGGTGTTATTTAGGTTCATCAATGATCCAATGATCTGTCTATACAACGTGGCATCAATTAATTCTGACGAAGTGTCAACCCGTAACGTCAGCTTTGCTTCCATGGGTGTATTCATGGACTTGCACTCCAACATGTCAAATCTTTTCAGGATTTTGACTGCATACTTCCCTTGGTTAAGGAAGATTGTCTCTAGGCTCTGCCATACCTCAAGACCTAAGAAATAATGCATTAGGCCAATGTATTTCATCTCAAATTCTGAAGAGAGATTCTTCTTACATTCAATGATGAGCTTTTATTCTCCAATTAATAATAAGTCATCCACATACAAAAACAATATCAATGGCTCATCATTCATAACCTTGAAGTAGAGGTTAGAATCTTCTTTACTCTTGGTAAAGCCCAAGCTCATCAGAAAACTGTCTATCCTACCATACCAAGCTCTAGGAGCTTGCTTCAACCCGTATAGATTCTTCTTCAACTTGCAGACATGAGTCTTCCTGTCTTCAACTTCAAATCCTTGAGGTTGTTCTATATACACTTCTTCTTCGATGACACCATTTAGGAAAGCTGTCTTTATGTCCATCTGGTGTAAACTCCATTTCATCTTAGCTGCAAGGGCTATGATGGTTCTGATGGAAGTGTATCTGGATACATGAGCGGATGTCTCTTCATAGTCAATTCCTTCCTTTTGAGAAAATCCACAAGCGACAAACCTTGATTTGTACTTCTCAATACTTCCATCAGCAACATGTTTTATTTTGAAGATCCATTTGGAAGATACCACATCCTTGCTCTTCGGTTTGAGAACTATTTCCCATACATAATTCTTTATTATGGATTGGTATTCTTCTGTCATGGCATCTGCCCATTCTTATTCTGAATGGCTTATTCAAAGAAGGTAGGCTCCTTCTCTAGGAGATCACACATCAAATCCATATAACTGGAGAATGGCTGAGGTCTCTTCACTTGTCTCGTGGTTCCTTCAGGAACACCATACTTCTATCCATATTCAATAAGATCCCTAGCCCAAGCAGGCTTTCTCTTATGGGAGATCGTCATCTGAGGAGGTTCTTGAAATTATATTATTTCATGATCTTCTAGAATTTCCTCATCAGGGGAATCTATGTCTTCCCTCACTGGTTCTACAACTTTGGGAACCTTCCTCACTGATTCTGCAACTCGGGGAGCTACATGTTCCTCTTCATATACTTATTCAAGTTGGCATCTTCTTGATTTCTTGAGTGATGCATCTTCATCAAAGGTCACATCCCTGCTGATCTCAATATGATGGTGACTTGGTATATAAATCCTGAAGGCCTTGGAGGCCTCATTGTATCCCATAAATATTCCTTTCTTTCCTGAGGGGTCCAGCTTGTTTCTCTTCTCTTTTGAAATATGTACGAATACTGGGCAACCAAATATTTTGAGATGGCTTACCTCTGGCTTATTTCCAGATAACATCTCTTCCAGGGTCTTGAACCCAAGTGCACTATGGGACAATCATATTTGTACATATACCGTTGTTTTTGCTGCTTCTGCCCATAAGCACATTGGAAGATCTTGATCATGGATCATGGTCTTCATTTCTTCCATTATTGTTCTGTTCTTTCTTTCTGCTACACCATTTTGTTGAGGATTGTAGGGAGTGGTGAGCTCCCTCTTGATCCCGACATCTTTGCAGAAGTTCACAAACTCTTTTGAGGTGTATTCTCCTCCATTATCTGACCTGAGTATCTTGATCTTTCTTTCAGAAATATTCTCTATCAAGGCTTTAAATTCCTTGAATTTACTGAACACTTCATCTTTTGATTTCAAAAGGTAAACCCAATTTTTATGAGAATAATCATCAATAAAAGATACATAGTATACATACCCACTGATGGAGGATGATGGAATTGGGCCACACACATCTGAATGAATGCGTTCTAAGACTCGTTCTGCCTTGCTGTCTCTCTTCGGAAAAGGGTTCTTGATGTTATTCCCTTGTGCACATCCATTGCACACACCTTCATGGTCAACCTTGAGTTCAGGTAGACCTATGACTGATTTTCATATGTATGGTAATGCCTTGTAGTTGATGTGGGCTAATATTCCATGCGAAAGTTCACATGGATTCTCAATGGCGTGGGTCATGGCTGCTTCTGAGTGACCCTTTAGCGTATACAAGCCACCTTCTTCTTTTCCAATGATGATTTCTTATTTCATGGTTTCTCCTTTATCCCACATAAGAACTTCTCCATCTATAAAGGAAATTCCGAAGTCTTTCTTTTATAGGGATGATATGGAGAGTAAGTTCTTTGTCAAACTTGGTACATAGAGTACATCCTTCATCTTCATTGAATTCCTTGAATTGAGCTTGTAGTTTTATTCTCCCACTCCCTTGATAGGGTATTGATAATCATCTCCAAGTGTAACCTTTTGAGAGACCTTCTTTTCTTAAATGAAAGAGAGAATATCTCTTTGACCTGTCATTTTCTTGGAATCACTACTATCAATGAGCCAAGTGTCCTCTCCAAGTGTTATTGATCTTGAGAGGGACGAGATTAAGACATAGTCTTTGATTTGTTCTCTTAACATATTTGTGGGTGGCTCTTCATCTTCAACTGCATGGGCATGGTGCCTCTTATTTTTCCTCTTATATTCTTCTTGTCTAGCTGGAAAATGTCTCGCAATATGTCCCATATTGTCACAATGATAACATTGGTAAGAAATGAAGTCTCGTTCTTTTCTTTGTCCTTTCTTCTAGACTCTCTTAGGTTGAGATTCTTTATGTATGAATTTGATTTGGGGGTGAGACTCTTTATGAGTTTCTTTTTGGAAGTAAGGATTCTTCCTTCTTCCTTTGGTGTGAGTAGCTAGGGCTTGATCTTCATCTCTTAATAGTAAAGCTTCCCAGTTAGCTACTCTTGATTCTTCTTGAATGCATTCTTCCCAAAGAGTGTCAAATTTTAGTTTCTCTGTTCTAGCACAAATAGTTTGGATGAATGCATCCCAAGGTATTATGACACCATTAAGGTCTGTCATTATGAGTTCATATTCATCTATGGTATCTCGAATTGCTTCTAGTTTTTCTTTGAATTATGATATTTTGGAGAAATATTCCTGGATCGATTCTCCTTTTTGCATCCTTGTATTCTTGAGTTGAGTCCTTAGATTAATCTTCCGGTTTATGTTATTTACTTCATATAATCTAGTTAGGACATCAAACATTTCTTTTGGAGTCTTCTTTGATGACACTTGAGGAATCAAGTGGTCTTTTACAAAATCAGCAATGATTCTTTTAGCCCTGATCGTGTCCTTTTGGTGCTTTGCTTTATCTGCAACATCGATGGGTTCTGGTACTTCTTCTTTGATGAATCTTTCTAGGTAATTCTCTTCAAGAATGAGACCAATCCTATACTTCCAGGCACAAAAGTTTTCCACACCTTCCATCTTGTCAACAAGCTTATTGTTTGCAGACATCTTTTACCTAGAGCTAGGAAAATGACCAAAAATGAAAATGCTCAAAATTGAATTCTAAACTTACTAGGAGGTGTGCTTGGCTGAGGCGAGTAGCCTGATGTGTTTGGATTTCAAAAAATATAACTTTTACCCTTTCAAAATTGATTTGCGGATTTATGGATTGGTGCTTCTGGTTTTCTGGTACTTCTGGTACTTCTGGTACTCTGGTTTTCTGGTACTTCTCATACTTCTGGTACTCTAGTTTTCTGGTACTTTTGGTACTTTGTGAAAACTAGGGTTTCACTTTCCAGGTGATCTAGCCACTGAAAAGTTGCACTGAGGATTCCAAAGTGATCCTTGAGGAAGGGCACACTTTTCTATATGGTTTTGGGGATGAAATACTTCATCAACAAAAAAACCCTAATTTGCATGTATGGCAACAATGACGTTTTTCACTTTCTCTTGTGAAAGATGCTCTCTTCAGCTTAGCTTTGATACCATGTTAAGGTTTAAGATATTCTTGAGATTCATTACATTTCATTAGATAACAATAGCATAAATAGGATCACTGAGAAATACAAAATCACAAGAGACACAACATGTATCCTGGGAAACCCTCATGGGGGAGAAAACCCAACAAAAACTTCCTTAATATAGATATCCAATACAATGCCAAGAGATCACTCAAAAAAATACAGAAAGTACTCTCCCAAGAATGCACCTCTGTCTCTCTTCTTTCTTCTACAGTTGCAGCTCCAAACTTGCTTCTTGATGAACACGTGAGTGTGTGTCCAAATGAGGCGCTAACCTCTTTATTTATACAATTCTGGCACGTGTGGACGGAGGTGTATTTTCACTGGCAGGGCCTACTTCTTCTTCTGGGTGGTTATAACTACCTTTAATATATTCTGGGGCTGACTTATTATTTTTCCTATTAGAATTGGGTTTTGACCAATCTGCAAAAGGGGATTTGGTCATTTACAATAGCTGACATGATCAATCCGCAAAAGGGGATTGATCTAATGAATAATGTATCAATAATAATTAGAATACTCTTTGCAGTTACATTATTTCAACAAAGTCATGCCTCAACATTCATAGGATCCACCATTATACCATTCTTAGAGACTAAGAATCCTAAGAGACGACCAAAACTAACACAAAAGATGCACTTGTGAGGGTTTAAACAAAAGCGATAATAACAACATCTCTCAAATAATAGTTGAAGGTGAGTAGAGTGATATACTCTCTTGTGAGAGTGAGCAGTAAGGTCATCAAGGTAATCTTAGACAATATGTTTGAGATCGTGAAAAGTAAGGGTCATGGCGCGCTGCAAGGTTGCTATGGTGTTTTTAAGGCCGAAATGCATTTTACAGTATGGAAAAGTACCCCAAGGAAAAATAAACATCGTCTTGTGTTGATCCTTGGGTTTGATCTGAATTTGATTATATCCTGAAAATCCGTCAATAAAATAAAAAACCTCGCTTCCCGCACACTCATTGAGAATCTGATCAATGAAAGGTGTCAGGAAGTTGTCTTTAGGACAAGCCTTTTTCAGGTCTCAAAAATCCATACATATGTGGATGGTTCCTTGTTTCTTATTCATAGGAAAAGGGTTGGATACCCTTTCAGTCAAGGGAATATTCTCTACCTCTTCCTTAATAGCAGGGGCCTTCCTAGGATTAACAACTCTAAGACGTTGTCGAATAGGTGTAGCATATGGATAAGTCTTGATCTCATGTTTGAAAATGATAGGGTCAATCCCTGGCATCTCTTCGTAAGACCAAGCAAATACATAACTAAATTATTTGAAGAGACCGATGTAGATCTGAATTTCTTCATGAGAAAAATCCGCACCGATATATATGTTTTCAAATATGTCGATCTTGATAGTAGGAGAAATATTCGCCATGTTTCCTTCAGAATAAACACCATGTGTATCTAGTGGAACCACAATGTGACCGACCATATCACTTAAGGTAGATATCAAGTCATCTTGTTTGATCCTAACAAGTTCCGGGAGAAAATACGAGCAATGATGCATATCGTCCCATGGCCTATCAAGACCATTAATGGAATCTAAGATGACTTCATATGAAGGTAAAGTATCATCAAGGAAATCATGTCAACACTATTATGAGGTGGCCCATATGATCTTGAGAATAGTGTCCTCCTCGTCCGTATGTGAGGAGATAGTATCCGGGTCAACAATAGTGTTAAGAATAACCTAATAAATAACTTCTGCCACTGACAGTGGCATTTCCATCCCAGTGTGTGACTGACCTTCAGAGGACATGGAAGGGGAATGTAGGGTCCAAGGATCATTGGAATACGAAGTATGGAAAGGAAAAGACCTCATCGACGAAGAATACCTACTGGACATGGCATAAATGTGATTAATTGGTGCCACAAAATTAAAGGTACCCATAAGAGAGGAATACATTCTGACACCAATATCCTCAGTTTCCATTTGAGAATTTTCAATCACTAGGGTTGAAGGTCCAAATGATGCGTTATGACTTGCGCAAAGGATAGTTAATCAATCGTCACTATTTTCCCTTCATGAGGAAAACATAAAGTGTAGAAAACAGACGACATGACTGCAATCATGGCATATGTCCAATTACACCCTAGTAATAAATTATGGTCAAGGGGCACATCAACCACCTCAACATCCACCTCCACTGTCTTTCCACCTAACTAGACTGGAAAGGTGGGAATAATTATGTGGGGTCAGAAATAACGACCATCAAATGCATTCAACATAGTCATAGTTTGAGAGAGAGTTGGAGAGCCAATGGATTTCCAACAAGTTAGGGACATCATGCACATTGCAACACCTTCATCAATAAGACTGTGTTTGATGGTATATTTCATGTAATCCACATGGATTTGAAAGGCCACATGGTGATGAAATCGAGGCTTAACATCCATGATGTCAAACTTAATAACCTTTGAGCCACATGGGTCTAGATATACTAACGTAGATAACAAGGCATTCCTTAGTGAAAGACACATTTGGAGTACCTCCAAATACGACATCTCACAAGGGGTTTGACCCATATCTTCGAAAATAGAATAGTTTTGGGAAGCTCTGTAATTAGGATTGTGGGTGGAGCGTTTTAATACTCCTTTTGGAATACGAGGACGAGGCTCAGGATTGTTGATCTGGAAACTTGTTTCCAGAGGAGGGGGAGACTCTAGACCTGTAAGAGTCTGTGAAGAACCATAATAATGAGATTGAGTGGCTACATTAATCTAAGTGATGTAGGAGCATCGTTGGCAAGCTCGTGGAGCAAGACCTATCAACGTCCGGGAACCTGTACTAGAGCTCAATGTTGACAGTTGCATAGAAATTTTGAAATCCACCATAACTCAGCGCCGAATTTTATCTTTTGAGGCACACTTGAACCCAGAGCCAGAATTACCCTTTGAGGCATGTTTGGATAATCGCGAGTGGAGCAGGATATTCCATTACAACTTTGGAGTGTGACTGATCCAAGATAGTCATTAGGACAATTCTTAGAGTAGACACGTAGCCAGGGGGAACCCTAAGGACTCCCTGAGTAAAATAGATATTTTGTAAGCCCGAATGGGGGGATCAAAAGCGAGAGAACTAGAGAGAGGAATGTGTGGTTGTAGAAATGCAAGTAGATAGGAGAATTCCGAGTTTACAGTTTCAGTTTTTGATTTACAGTTGTAACCGTTTTTCACTTTGAATATAACAGAGGAGACATTGATTCAAAGTGTGTGGTGTGAACATTGTTTGTAATTCTTTGTGTTTTGGGTTTTCATATGTGAATGAAGGGATCTCAATATGAATGTATGGAACTATAAATGTTAGGCTAAGTTTAAATTTTTTCTCTCCTGTTGAGGTAGTGAAAAGTGTGCACACAGAACACAAGGAGCGCGTTAGTGGGATCTATTATGATTCCATAACTCAGGAGAGATAACACGTAAGCTTTCCCTTTGCAAGGAGTGCAAAGAGACTGGAGAAAAGTGTGCATAGTTACCCGCAAGAATCTGAACTTTTGTAAAGGTCTGGTTCAAGGAGTGCACAGACCCAAGATACGACTAAGAGTCGAAAGGACTTTGCAAGAGGCCAGAGGATCGGAGGAGGAAAACGCCAGGAGGGAGAGAATATTTTATCCTCGAGAAATCCTTCGTATTACGAGTTATCAAAATCCCTGGAACGCAAGGAGTGCATAGGACTTCGAAGTCTCCACAAGAACAATCTCAGGAGAGTTGGCACTAAGACATTTGGATGGGACCCATTGAGGATCTGAACGGGTGGTGGAGAGCCTTCAAGGAGGAAACACTGATAGATGAAAGACGTCAGATCAAGTGAAGCCGCGAGGAGGGTAACGATGAGATCTTTCGATTCTCAAAGATCAGGAGGGAAAAAATTCGTCGATCTGGGGTAGATCTGGACCGTTGGTCCACTCTGTGAAATCGGGTATTGGGAGTTGGGAGGATGGAAGTCCTGGACTTCCAAAACGCCGAATCGCAAAATCAAGAAAATATATGGACCATTAGGTCTTGAGGAATGAGGAACATCGGTTTCTTTTAGGAAATCGAGAGTCGGGAGTCCGAGGAGGAGAGCAGAGGAGGTTGTAACCCAAAAGTCGCGATACGTGAAATCGCGATATCGCTCGGAACCGTTAGATCAAGGGGGTGGTTGTGAACTATGAACTCCTTTCGAGGTTTCTGGGATCAGGGGATTCGAGGTGACAAGCCTCTCATTCTCACAAAATGTGGAGTCACGAAATGCAAAACGCCAACTCGATCGCAGTCGTTGATCAAGGGAAGATCTGGGTCGTAGATCACGTGTCATCGAGATTTTGGTTGTCGGGGATTTATAGGCAACAACCCTCCCAGAGTCGCGAGATGTGAAGTCACGACATGCTTTCTATTCAAAGCACGTTGTCATAGCCGAGGGAACAAGGGGGAAAGGGCTTAGTAGGAAGGAGCTAGCGCCTGTTTGGCATTGAGGCCTGAACAACGCCCAGGGGAAGTCGTGGGTCTCATACGACCGATGCCATTGGAGGAAGGACCTGTGTAAGTGAAGTTTGGGTCTAGCAGAGGCCCAAAGAGTCAATAGGGCTCGAATTATTGATCGATCCTAGATCAAGAGGTCGTGAAACCCTTAGGAGGCGAGGGGGTTTGCATCAAGTGGTATCATAACTAGTTTCTGTCTGTAGACAGTGGGCAGAAGAGGAAGATATAGTCTGATACCATCAAGGGGTATCAGAGGCTGAAGTTTTGATTGCAGGAAGCAAATAGAGGAGACAAGAGAACTCAAATTTGTACTCTGTGTGTGATAGAAAGTCGACACAATGTTGCCGAGGAGATGGGGAGAGAAACCTTTATCCAATCAAGCTGTAGAAAGGGATATCCGAGAACTTTGTGAAATATTGGAGGCGATGGAGGCAATGCAAAGGAGAGCACCTGACACTGGAGATGTTAATGATGTGGAGAGAGAAGAAGTTGTTGGCGAGAATGTCGTCGAAGAAGCTGCAGGAGAGGATGTCGCGGAGGAATGCTTTCTAAGAGAAGTTTCTATATTGGGAGGCAGAGCCAAGATAGAGGTTCCGATGTACGAAGGCAATTTGGACACTGAAGAGCTGCTGGATTGGATAAGATCCATGGACATGAACTTCGACTATGAAGACGTCGATGAAGAGAGAAAGGTGAAGCAAGCTGTCACCATACTAAAGGGACATGCAACACTGTGGTGGGATGAACTATAGGTTGAGAGGAGAAGCAAAGGAAAGCAAAAGATAAAGAGTTGGGATAGGATGGTGGCCAAGATGAAGGCTAAGTTCATGCTCAAATATTATCAAATCAATCTGTTCAGGAAGATGCAGAACCTGAGATAGAAAGGGATGATAGTTAAGGAGTACACAGAGGAGTTCTACAAGCTGAACATCAGAACTAGACAAAGGGAGAGAGATGAAGAAAAAATTTATAGATATATAAATGGTCTGAGATATGAAATCCAGGATGAGCTTAGCATGATGTCAGTAAGGACAGTGGAGGATTCTTATCAGTTTGCGCTGAAGGAAAAGGAGAAGTTGGCCACGAAACAAAGCCAGCAAGGAATAGGTAAAATCCCATCCCCAAACAAAGGTAAGGGAGTTACCCATGATAGAACACATTAGTCTAAGGACGAGGTTGAGAAACCACACAATCGCTCAAAAAGAGGAGGAAGTTCCCGAGAAAGACATGGTGGTGGAACAGAGGAAGAGGAAGAAGAGGAGGAGAAGATGTACGATGCTATGCATGTGGAAAGACAGGACACATGTCTTGGGACTGTCCCAAGAAAAAGAAATAAGGACGAGAAGCTCACATTTCATAGACACAATGAGGAAATGTTGAAGGAGAAGGAGCTGAGGATGGAAGGTCCCTGATGTTAAGGAAGGTTCTCTTAAAACCAGAAGCAGAGATTGAGAAACCGATGCAGAGGAACAGTCTTTTCAGGACAACTTGCAAGACTAAAGACAGAGTATGCAAGGTGATAATCGACAGTGGGAGCACTGATAACTTAGTATCCACAAAGATGGTGGAGAAATTGGAGCTGGAGATAACTGCACATCGGAGGCCATACAAGGTCTCATGGTTGCAAAAAGGACACCAGGTAATAGTTACTAAACAATGCTTAGTTAATTTTAAGATAGGAGGATATAGAGATGCAATTCTATGTGATGCAATTCCCATGGATGTATGCCATATTTTGTTGGGGAGACCATGGCAGTTTGACAGGAGTGTCATTCATGATGGGAGGAAGAATACATACACTGTAGATAAGAGTGGTAGAACACACATGTTGTTGCCAATAGAGGAGAAGAAAATGAAGGAGGAAGCCAACACAAGCATACTTCTGATGAGTGGGAAGGAACTCCTGAAAGAAGTCAAGGAGGAATGGGAGATGCAGTTTGCTGTGGTGAGGAAACGCAGAGTTATACTTACAAGCACATCGATGGATGAGTTACCTGAAGAAGTTCAGGAATTGTTGGAAAAGTTCACTGACATAGTGGTGGATGAGTTGCCTAGCTCATTGCCACCCATCAGAAGTATCAATCACCATATTGAATTGATACCAGGAGAAAGTCTGCCAAATAAATCAACATACATATTGACACCTCGAGAGAATGAGGAAGTGAAGAACCAAGTCCAGGAATGGCTAGATAAGGGTTTGGTCAGAGAGAGCTTGAGTCCATGTGCAGTACCAACTGTGTTGAGTCCAAAGAAGGATGGAGGATGGAGAATGTGTACAGACTCAAGAGCCATTAATAAGATCATCATCAGGTATAGATTTCCTTTACCAAGAATGGATGATTTAATGGATTGATTAAGTGGAGCAAATTTCTTTTCTAAGATAGATTTGAAAAGTGGATATCACCATATCAGAATGAGAGAAGGTGATGAATATAAAACAACCTTTAAGACAAACGAAGGTTTGTATGAGTGGCTTATTATGCCATTTGGATTAAAAAATGACCCAAGCACTTTTATGAGGCTGATGAATGAAATTCTGAAAGATTTCAATGGCAAGTTTGTGGTTGTGTATCTGGATGATATACTGGTCTTTAGCAGGACTAAAGAGGGGAATTTGAGACATCTGACACTAGTAATGAGGGGACTACAGTGGGAGAAGCTGCTGATAAATCTGAAGAAGTCCTCTTTTATGAAGACATAACTCATTTACTTGGGTTTTGTGATCTCTTCAAATGAACTGAATATGGATCCAGAGAAGGTGAGAGCGATCAGAGAATGGCCGTCACCAAAGATCATGTTTGAGGTAAGGAGCTTTCATGGATTAGGAAGTTTCTATAGGAATTTCATTAGATACTTCAGTGGAATTTGTGCGCCAATGATGGATATAGTGAAGAAGTGACACAAGTATTTTAAATGGACAGAGGAAGCTGAGAGGAGCTTCAATATATTGAAGGAGAAAATCACAGAGCGACCAATTATGGTCTTGCCTAATTTTGAGAAGACATTTCAGGTGAGATGTGATACAGGTGGAGTCGCAATAGGAGCGGTTTTAAGTCAGGATAACATACCTGTTTCCTATTTCAATGAGAATTTGAACGAGACCAAGAGAAAATACTCCACATATGACAAGGAGTTTTATGCCATAATTCAAGCCTTGAAGAAGTGGAGAAATTATCTCGTCCCACGGGAATTTGTCTTGTACAATGACAATCAGGCTTTACAATTCATAACCAGGCAAGAGAAATTGAATCAGAGACATGCAAAATGGATTGAGTTTATGCAAAATTTCACTTTTGTCATAAAACATATTGCTAGGAACGCTAACAAAGTTGTTGATGCATTAAGCAGGAGATGTTTGATTCTATAGGAATTTCAGGTGAAGACCTTGGAGTTCGAACTCCTTAAGGACATGTATTGTGATGATACAGACTTCAAAGAGGCATATGAAGCATGTGCGAATCCTGTGCCGAGAGATAGAAGCCAGTGGACAAAATATATGATCCAAGAGGGATTGTTGTTCAAGGGAAATCAGTTGTGCATATCAAAATGTTCAATGAGAGATAATCTCTTGAAATAAAAGCATAGCGGAGGATTGGCTAGACATTTAAGCCATGATAAGATGTTTGCACAGTTGAGCAGTTCATTCTATTGGCTAGGTATGAGGACGAAAGTGATAAAGTTTGTGAACAGATGTAGAATCTGCCAACATGCAAAAGGCAAAAGATAGAACACTGGATTGTATCAACCATTACCAATACCAGAGAGGCCTTGGGTTGCAATAAGCATGGATTTTGTGTTGGGACTGCCAAGAATGAAAAGAGGATTTGATTCCATATTTGTGGTGGTGGATAGGTTTTCAATGATGGCACATGTTATCCCATGCCAGAAGACTAGTGATGCAATGCATGTTGCAAATTTATTTTTCAAGGAAGTTGTAAGACTTCACGACCTACCCAGGAGAATTGTCTTGGATAGGGACACAAAATTTGTTGGTCAATTTTGGAGAACACTATGGAAGAAGTTGGGGAAATATTTGTCCTTCAAATCAACTTATCATCCTCAGATAGATGGGCAGACTGAGGTGATGAACACAAGTTTGGGAAACTTTTTGAGGAGTCTGGTCACTGAGCACCATAACCAGTGGGATCAGATTCTACCGCAAGTAGAATTTGCATACAACGATTCACCAAACAAGAGTACTGGAAAGAGCCCATTCCAAATATTAATGGAATGCAACCCATGGGAGTATCTGAGTTGTGAGACTTGGAACAGAGTGAGATTAGGAGTGCTGGGGCAGAAGATTTTGCTGCAGAAATGTAGAAGCTCCATAACCAGATCAAAGGACAGTTGTAGAGTTCTAACCAGGGGTATAAACACAGAGCTGATCAACACCGTAGAGAACTTCAATTTGAAGTAGGAGATCAGGTTCTAGTACATCTCAAGAAACAGAGGTTTCCTAGAGGAACATACAATAAGTTGAAAATGAAAAAGACAGGACCATGTAAAATCTTGAGGAAGTTTGATGCAAACACCTACGAGATTGAGCTTCTAGATGGTGTGGGCATATCGACAATATTCAATGTTTTAGACCTATATCCTTACAGGAAGGATGACATAGGGGGATCAAAAGAGAAAGAGAAGATCTAGTGGGAAAATAAAATGCTTGTAGCAGAGAAAACACAAATGAAGATTGTTGATCAGAGGATTAGCAAGAATACCAGGAGGAAGACCTATTTTGAATATTTGGTCAAATAGAAGGGACACCCAATAGAAGATGCCAGTTGGGAAAATGAAGCGGCTATCCAGAAGCATGGCACGTCAGTGTAGGAGCTCATGGCCAGGAGTCCATGAATTTTTGTCAAGGGGAGTATGATGCAGGAGAATCATTGGCAAGCTCACGGAGCAATACCTATCAGCGTCTGGGAACCTGTACGGGAGCTCAACGTTGACAATTGCACAAACATTTTGAAATCCACCATAACTCAACGACGAATTTTATCTTTTAAGGCATGCTTGAACCCAGAGCTGGAAATACCCTTTGAGGCACATTTGGATAATCGCGAGCGGAGCAGGAGATTCCATAACGACTTTGGAGTGCGACTAATCCAAGATAATCATTAGGACAAGTCTTAGAGTAGACACGTAGCCAGGGGGAACCCAAAGGACTCCCTCAGTAAAATAGATATTTTGTAAGCCCGGATGGGGGGATTAGCAATGAGAGAATTAGAGAGAAGAATGTGTGGCTGTAGAGCTGCAAGTAGATAGGAGAATTCTAAGTTTACAGTTTCAGTTTTTGATTTACAGTTATAACCGTTTTTCACTTTGAATAGAACATAGGAGACATTGATTCAAAGTGTGTGGTGTGAACATTGTTTGTATTTCTTTGTGTTTTGTGTTTTCATATGTGAATGAAGGGATCTCAATATGAATGAATGGAACTGTAAATGTTAGGATAAGTTTCGATTGTTTCTCTCTTATTGAGGTAGTGCAAAGTGTGCACACAGAACATAAGGAGTGCATTATTAGGATCTATTACGATTCCCGAACTCAGGAGAGATAACACCAAATATTTCCCTTTGCAAGGAGTGCAAAGAGGCTGGAGAAAAGAGAGCACAGTTGCCCGCAAGAATCTGAACATGTGTAAAGGTCTGGTGTAAGGAGTGCACAGAACCAAGATTCGACTAAGAGTTGAAAGGACTTTGCAAGAGGACAGAGGATTGGAGGAGGAAAAATCCAGGAGGGCGAGAATAATTTATCCTCGAGAAATCCTTCAGATTCTGAGTTATCGAAATCCCTAGAGTGCAAGGAGTGCACAGGAGGTCAAAGTCTCCACAAGACCAAGCTCAGGTTAGTTGGCGCCAAGACATTTGACTGGGAATCATTGAGGATATGAACGGGCGATGGAGAGCCTTCGAGGAGGAAACACTGATAGCCGCAAGCTGTCGGATCAAGTGAATCTGCGAGGAGGATAATGGCAAGAGATTTCAACTCTCAAATCTCAGGAGAGACAAGAGTCGTCGATTGGGGTAGATCTGGACTGTTGGTCCACTCCATGAAATCAGGTATCAGGATTTGGAAGGATGAAACTCTTGGACTTCCAAAACGCTGAATCGCGAAATCGCAAAAATATCAGGACCGTTAGGTCTTGAGGACTGTGGAGTGTCGGTTTATTTTGGGAAATCGAGAGTCGAGAGTCTGAGGAGGAGAGCAGAGGAGGCTGCAACCCAAAAGTCATGATATGTGAAATCGCAATATTTCTTGGAACCATTAGATCAAGGGGGTGGTTGTGAACTACCGATTCCTTTCGGGGTTTCGGGGAACGGGGGATTCAAGGTGACAAGCCTCTCAATGTTACAAAACGTGGAGTCACGAAGCACGAAATTCTGACTCGATCGCAACCGTTGATCAAGGGTAGATCTGGGCCGTAGATATCGGGTCATCGGGATTTTGGTTGTTGAGGAATTAGAGGCAACAACCCTCCCAAGTCGCGAGACATGAAGTTGTGGCGCGCTTCTATTCGAAGCGCGTGGTCATAGCCAAGGGCACAAGGGGGAAAGTTCTTAGCAGGAAGGAGCTAGCGCCCATTTGGTGTTGAGGCATGAAAAATGCCCATGGGAAGGCCATGGATCTCATATGACTGATGCCATCAGAGGAAGGACCTGTGTAAGTGAAGTTTGGGTCTAGCAGAGGCTCGAAGAGTCAATAGTGTTAATGTTTAATCCATTATTATAGATGTTTTCATTTCATTATATAACAATAGCATAATCCAAGATCACTGAGAAATACACAATCACAAGAGACACAACATTTATCCTGGGAAACCCTCTAGGGGAAGAAAACCCAGCAAAAATTCCTTAATATAGATAGCCAATACAATGCCAAGAGATCTCTATGCTAAAACAAAAAGTCCTCTCCCAAGATATGCACCACTCTCTCTCTCCTTTGCCGGTAACAGATCAGAACTTGTCTCTCAAACTGAGCAAGTGAGTTGTCTAAGTGAGGCGCTAGCCTCCTTTATTTATACAAGTCTGGCACGTGTGAAGTATCTCTTCAATCGCAGGGCTGACTTCTCAAACTGGGTGGGTAAACCCACCTTTATTATATTTCTGGGTCTCTTTATTAACTGCTAGGGCTGACTTCTTATTCTGCCTATTATAATTGTCTTTTGACCAATTCGCAAAAGGGGATTTGGTCCTATTACAATAACCGACACGATCAATCCACAATGGGGATTGATCCTATGAATAATATATCAATAATAATAATAATACTCTTTGCAGTTACAATATTTCAACACTCTCCCTTAACAAGAAGGGTATTCTTCAGCAACATCATGCGAGAGAGAGAGGACAACATCATCAACAACATCAAATGGAAGGACAACATCATCAATATCATCTTGGTTGGAATATCTATAAATCATCGGAATTTTTCTTCATCAACAACATCGTCATTCTCAAAGGAATGCCATCATCATCTGCTTCAATATGTATCAGTATAAAGTGATACCTCATCACAACACTAGGCTGGCCCATCACAATACTAAACTGGCTCTATGTCACAGCTGTTAAGCTGGTAGCTCAGTGTAAGTCACATCTTGCTTTACGTCTAACAACTAGGTCAGAAGAAAGGAGTCATCTTGCTTTACATCTAACAACGAGGTCAGAAGCAAGGAACACACACATCATCTTGCTTTACGTCTAACAGCGAGGTCAGAAGCAAGGAGTCATCTTGCTTTACATCTAACAGCGAGGTCAGAAGCAAGGAGTCATCTTGCTTTACGTCTAACATCGAGGTCAGAAGCAAGGAACACACACATCATCTTACTTTACGTATAACAACGAGGTCAGAAGAAACGAGTCATATTGCTTTATGTCTAACAATGAGGTCAAAAGCAAGGAACACACAAATCATCTTGCTTTACATCTAACAACGAGGTCAGAAGCAAGGAGTCATCTTTCTTTACGTGTAACAGTGAGGTTAGAATCAAGGAACAGACACATCATATTTCTTTACGTCTAACAACGAGGTTAGAAGCAAGGAGTCATCTTGCTTTACGTCTAACAGCGAGGTTAGAAGCAAGGAACACACACATCATCTTGCTTTACATCTAACAACGAGGTCAGAAGCAAGGAGTCATCTTGCTTTACATCTGACAAATGGGTCAGAAGCAAGGAACACATCACATCTTGCTTTACGTTTGACAACTAGGTTAGAAGCAAGGAACATCACATATACTCCCCCTTTCGAGGAAGGTCCTTTCGGACTATGCCAAACTGATCTCGGAAGTACTCAAGCTTTATACAAGATAGAGGCTTAGTCAATACGTTAGCAACCTATTCATCCGTGCTAATGTACTGGAGATTCAAGGCTCCTCTCTGTACCATGTCGCGGATGTAATGATAGCGGATCTCTATGTGCTTCGACCTGTCGTGGAATACATGATTCTCTATCATCTTTATGCAGCTCTGGTTGTCACATAGAATCACGGTTGCTCTCATCTCCAAATCAAATAGGTCGGTCAGCAACTTTCGAAGCCATATAGCTTCGCAGCTAGAAGAACATGAAACAATGTATTCTGCTTCCATTGTGCTGAGAGAAATACTAGATTGCTTCCTACTCTGCCATGAGATCATAGCTGATCCCAAACTGAAACAACATCTTGAAGTGATTTTCCTATGAGAAACACTTCCTGCCCAATCTGCATCAGTATATCCACTCAATGTGAAATCATGATCTCCATCATAGCTGAGACCATAATCTATTGTACCTTTGAGGTACCTCATCACATGTTTTGTAGCCACTAGGTGAACACATCTAGGTTCTACCAGAAACTGACTCAAGGTGTTCATGACAAAACAAATTTATGGTTTGGTGTTCGTCAGGTACATCAACGATCCAATAAACTGTCTGTACAGTGTGGCATCTATCAAGTCTGACGAAGTATCGACCAGTAGCTTCAGCTTCGCTTCCATGGGTGTATTCATGGGTTTGCATTCCAACATGTCGAATCTCTTTAGGATTTCAACTGTGTACTTCCCTTGGTTAAGGAAGATCCTCTCTGGACTCTGCCATACCTCAAGACCGAGGAAATAGTGCATTAGGCCGAGGTCTTTCATCTCAAATTCTGAAGTGAGTCTCTTCTTACATTCGGTGATGAGATTTTTTTCTCTAGTTAAGAATAAGTCATCCACATACAACAATAGTATTACTGGCTCATCGTTCATAATTTTGAAGTAGAGATTTGAATCAACTTTACTCTTGGTAAAGCCCAAGCTTGTCAAGAAACTATCTATATTTCCATACCAAGCTCTAGGAGCTTGCTTCAATCTATATAACGATTTCTTCAATCTGTAGACATGAGACCTCCTGTCTTCAACCTCAAATCCTTGAGGTTTCTCTATATACACTTCCTCTTCGATGACACCGTTTAGGAAAGATGTCTTCACGTTCATTTGGTGCAACTTCCACTTCATCTTAGCTGCAAGAGCTATGATGGTCCTGATCGAAGTGTATCTGGCCACAAGAGCTAATGTCTCTTCATAGTCAATGCCTTCCTTCTGGGAAAATCCACGAGCAACAATACTTGCTTTATACTTCTCAATACTTCCATCAACAACATGTTTTATTTTGAAGAGCCATCTGTAGGATACCCCATCTTTATTCTTCGGTCTGGGAACTATTTCCCATACTTCGTTCTTCATTATGGATTGGTATTCCTCTGTCATGGAATCTTCCCATTCTTTTCTCTGAATGGATTCTTCAAAGCAGGTAGGCTCCTCATCTAGGATATCACACATCAAAGCCGTGTAATCTCCTCATCTAGGTGGGCTTTGGTCTTTTCACCTGTCTCGAGGTTCCTTCTGGAACACCATACTTCTCTCCATCTTGAATAAGCTCTCTTGCCCAAGAAGGATTTCTTTTATGGGAGAAGGTCATTTGAGGAGGTTCTTGAACTTCTGTTATATCATGGTCTTCATGAGTCTCCTCATCAGGGGAAGTTACGACTTCCCTCACTGGTTTTGCAGCTCTGGGAACTTCCCTCATGGATTCTGCAATCTTGGGAATTACGGGTTCCTCTTCATATACTTCTTCAAGCTAGCATCTTCTTGATTTATTAAGTGCTACTTCTTCAACAAAGGTCACGTCCCTGCTGATATCAATGTGGCGGTGACCTGGTATGTAGATTCTGAAGGCCTTGGATACCTCACAGTATCCCACAAATATTCCCTTCTTTCCGGAGGGTTCCATCTTGTTTCTTTTCTCTTTCGGAATGTGTATGAAGACTGGGAAGCCAAATATTTTGAGATGGATTACCTATGGCTTCTTTCCGGTGAACATCTCTTCTGGGGTCTTGAACCCAAGTGCACTATGGGACAATCGGTTCTGCACATAAACAACTGCCATTACTGCTTTTTCCCATAAGCACATAGTGTTGGAAGATTGGTTGTTGTCATTGATGTCAACCCTAGTCATGGGTTTTGGACCGCAAGATTGATGAAGGTATTTGGACATGAAGGAAAATGAACATGTAGATACAACACCAATGGATGGATAGTATACATCATGTTGTTTC